>PISX010001928.1:0-176741 GCA_004024625.1 Mellivora capensis | reverse complement strand
GGTCTTTTATCCATTTCGAGTTTATCTTTGTGTACGGTGTAAGAGAATGGTCGAGTTTCATTCTTCTACATATAGCTGTCCAATTTTCCCAGCACCATTTATTGAAGAGACTGTCTTTTTTCCACTGTATATTTTTTCCTGCTTTGTCGAAGATTATTTGACCATAGAGTTGAGGGTCCATATCTGGGCTCTCTACTCTCTTCCACTGATCTATGTGTCTGTTTTTATGCCAGTACCATGCAAGACAATAATTCTTATCTCACAGGGTCATTGCAAGGTTCCAGTAGCGTTATGGGGAGAATTTGTAGAGCATCAGAGAAACACTAGCTATTGTGGTTTTCATGGTCATTAGGAAGATGTTGAGGACTGCAAAGGAAATAAAACGTGCCTTGAAAAGGAACGAGAGAAATACCCTCAGCCCTGCCCGGCTCCACGCAGGCACATGACCTCTGCGGATGCTTTCACATGTTCCTTGTCACGGGCCTTGGAGGTTTTTTTTTTTATGGTTTTCAAACTTATCCTCACTGTTATGTGACCAGATTTCTTTAAAGGTCCTCAGTGTTCTAAAAATTTTAAGACCCTGTTCTTAAAATGTGTTTTATTTGTGATGCCACAGGTCATTATTTCTTCCCCCTGGCTTGTTTGTGAAGTATCAGCCAGAGCTGGTCTCTAGCCATGTCCTGTACTCTTCGGTAACTCCATCAGCCCGGGGACCTACACCACCCCTCCCCCCAGGCCCACTCTGTGTGTTCTGTGCGTGCGTGCATGTGCGATATGTGTACTGGGGTGTATATCCTTGCACCCTTGCTCATTGTCTTCCTCTACGCTCAAATCGATAGAGCAAGAGTTACGGCAGATCTCTTGGATATGGCTGTGTACTGCTGCATTTTGTAATAAAATATGGTAATGCACAAGATTATTGTTTAAATTCACCTATATGGCAAAAACGTTCTTCTGACAGTCTGTCCCGAGAGCATGGGACAGCTGTCATTGAGGCAAAGAAAACTCCATCTGCCTTTCACACCTTGGGGTTCAGGCAGGGTCCTCCTGAGCCATAGGAAGAAAAGAAACCAGCAGAATGACAGCAGAAAACTAAAGCGTCATCAGCGTACAATTCAGGAATGTTAGAGCGACTGACTCCGATCTTCTAGGTTTACAGGTCATGGTCATGGCTTTTGGAACTAAGAGGGAGAGAAAGAATCAGGGATGGGAAGGTAAAGGGAGACAAAGGAATAGTCTTTATAGGGGCAGCCTTGGAAGGCATCTATGCATTCCATGGATGGATCACGCATACTGTGGGAAGGTCTGCCCTCCTTACCTCTTAGGGAAACGAGTTCCACCATCTAGAGTCAGGCTGAGGCTGTGGCCACTATGAACAGTGCTAGGGCTCCCAGTAAGCTGTGTGGCCCGGGGAGGGGGTGGAATGGGAAACACCCCCAGCTGCTCATAAGCCCAAGCCCTCCCCATCTGAGTGGGTTCAGGAAAGGTTTTAAGCTCAAAGCTTTCCCTGTGTTGAGCACCGGAGTGTCTCCTCTCCTTTGGGATCATGATGGAACCAGGAAGTAGGAGTCAACAACAATTGGGTGGAAGAGACCTCTCCAGCATTCTGGAAGCTTCCACCATTGTGTTCCCAGTGTCAGCGATGCCAGTCCATGGTGGAGCGTTAGGCGAAGACCTTCTCGAGCAGTTCTGAGGATATAAAGAGGCCATGGGTTAAAACAGCTGCTGTTACAGAAAACTCTTTCCTTGGGAGGTGTTTTACCTATTTCAGGTCACTAGGGCACCCTGTAAGACATCAGATTCCTTTTCCAGTGTGTTAAGACATGTGCCCCGGTGTGTCCTCAATTCTTTAACTTCACTCTAGAGGAATGCCTGTGTGTAATCTCTAGGATTTTCCAAAATGTATCCCCCTGCCCTTTGGATAAGCAGAGACCTGGGCACTCAGCAAACAAATTTAGTCCTTAATTCCTATGCTGCACAGTCAGCAGTGGCCATGCACAACCTTGGGGCCATTGGTGAGGCTCCTCGCAAAATCTAATTTAGCACAATGGATATATTCCAAAGAAAGAGCGAACACGCTTGGCTCATGTTTGTTTTTACAAAGTGAGCCCTGATTTTGTTAAAGAATGACAACAGAGGTGGCTACAACTGCAAGGAACATTTTTGTGCCTTATTCCAACCAAAATTTTCCAACAGATTTAATGTAATTCTACCACCTCCCACCCCCTCCCCCTGCAATGAGAAAAATCTGCTTCCACCATAAGAAGTCAAGTTTCAGCAAAGAATAATGATCTCTCTGCAACTCAATTATGAGTAATTGAGAAGTGGTTGTAGAAGAAGTGGCGGCAAATACTCAGCTCACCACAGCATGGCAGACGCCAGGCTGGGAGGGTGAGTGTGGGCTGTACCTTCTTTTAAGAAGTCTCCTTTTGCCCCATCTCTGCATGTGTGTGTCAGCCCAGCCTTCTGGCGTGGCCACTGGAGCAGGTGCAAGGGCACCGGCCATCTGTGGGGAAGAAAAGCTTTCGGCCCCTTAAGATAAATGGGTGGAAAAGTGTGACACATAATCACCATTTCCAACTGGGCTTTTTGCATCCATGCTCGGGCAAACACATGTCTTCTCAATTGAAATATTACCAATTGTGACCATGGGGGGACAAATGGAGGGGGTGTTCTACTGGTTTCTTCCAAGCTTGAACTGAGACCAAATGATGCTTAAAGTTGGAGAAATAAGGGTCCATTTTCTCTTGTTTTGTGTTAAAGAGTCCTTTGGGCAGAGTTCTGAAAGTTATTACACTAATTACAGTCAGTGCTGGGTCCCACCGTAAGCACTGATTTGCCTCATACTATTTACTCCTTTTAATGTTATTATCCAGATGGAGTCTCAGGCCCACGTTCATGCAGCTATTAAATTGAGTCAGGATTCAAATCTGGGCCTCCTGTAAAAGCATTTTGCTGAGTCTGAGTGTTCACTAAAGAAGTAAGTTCTAAGCATCCTCCAGACCCTCGGTGACACTTTGACATGTCTGCGGATCTTCAATCATTCTGTTTCATCAGGAGGATTGCTAAAGGCATAACCTGGAAGTCCATCTATCAGTAGGACGCACATCTGGACAAAGTAAACTTCTGAGCCTTTTTCTTTTCATTTGGCTTTTTACGTGAGCCCAGATTTTCATGGCTTCCATTGACAAGGTCATGCTTTGCCAGATCAGCCCAGTAGAACCAAGGCAGGTTTATACTAAACCAGGGTTGGGTTGGTTACCATAGCCCTTTCCAGTAGAAGCAACAGCCTGGAAAGTATGCTCCTTTGTGCCATATTTTTTCCCCCATTTCCAACATTTGAATCATTTATTAAAGAAAGGAGTTGTTCTTTTCCTTACTTTACTTAGGACGGTATGTTCTTTAAAAATAGAAAACAGTGCAAAAGCCAAATATTGAGAACCAAGCCATATTACCCACAGGATACCCGGGAGACCCTCTCTTTCACACCGGTCCCAAACATCACAATCGTCTTGTATCTGCACATAGTGCATGGGAAGGAAACCCCTCCCCTGAATAAACAGAAACACAGTGCCTTTGATTAATGGGCGATATGGAATTTGGTGTATCATTAATTATGTAAACCCACAGTTAATGAATACATATGGTCCAAATTCAAAAGGACACCCACTGGAACAGAGTCCCTTTCATACCATCCAAAAGTCTACCCAATTCCTTTCATTGGAGGCACACCAATGAGACCAATACTTATTTGCTTGTTTGTTTCCTCTTTCTCTCTTCTTTGTTTCTTCTTTTCTTTTTCTTTTTCTTTTCTTTTTTCTTCCTCCCTTCCCTCCCCTCCTCCTCCTTTCCTGCCCCTTCCTTCCTTCCTTTCTTTCTTTTCTCAAGTATTATTGAACCCAGTCTTCTTTTTTAGTTATACTAAAATCGTTGGGATTAAAATCATCATACACTTCCCCCATCTAGGGATAACATTGGCTGCTGGGGTGTTGACATTGTATGCTTACCTCCAGCAGAGGCATTTCACTTCTACTGACATGTATTAAGTCCGTGCTCTATTTCAGAGTCTGTGTCAAGACAGCCAACTCAAGTTGCCAATCAAGTCAACTGTCAGTGTCAGTGTCAAGTCAGCTGTCAGTGAATTTTAGAAAACTGACAGTCAAAATTTCCAACTGGAAACTAGACAAGTTAATTAGGAAAAACAGATAAATAACAATTACCTTGGAAAAGAAGAGTAATGAGAGGGCTAAACCCTACCAGACATCAAAACATGGGCGAAAACCTTTATAAGTGAAACAGGTTGGTACTGAAACACAAATAGGTAGACTAATAGAGCAGAGTAGGAAATCCAGAAAGATATCCATTTACATGTAGAAACAGGATATGAAAAAGGTGGCATTTCACCTTGTGGAGGAATGGAACTTTCTACAAGTACTGTTGAGGTAAGCAGATAGCTATTAGATAAACAAAACTGGATCCATTTCTCACACCATATTCCAGGGTAAATTCCAAGAAGGTACATGATTAAAATGTAAAAACTGCAACTATAAAAAATGTTAGAATAAATATTGGCAAATTATTAATTAACTTTGGAGAGAGTGAAACTTTTTGAACTATTAGTCAAATCCGGATACAATAAGGGAAAGAATTGATAAACTTCTTTGTATTGAAATTAAAAAAAAACAAAAAACAACCTTGGTGTTGAAAAAAAAAAAAATCAAAGAACAAAAATAAAAGACTCCAAGTAAGATAAAAAGACAAATGACAAACTAGGGCAAATATTTGCAACGTCTATCAAGGACTAATGGTTAGCAGCCTTAATGTATAAAAATGCTTTAAAAATTAGAGGAGAGGGCATCTGGGGGCTCAGAGGGTTAAGCCTCTGCCTTCGCTCAGGTCATGATCCCAGGGTCTGGGATCAAGTCCCGCATCGGGCTCTCTGTTCAGCAGGGAGCCTGCTCCCCGCCCCCCCGCCTGCCTCTCTGCCTGATTTCTGTCTGTCTGTCCGTCAAGTAAATAAATAAAATCTTAAAAAAAAATTAGAGGAGAAAAACTACAACAATATTATAGAAATAGGCTAGAAATATAAGCAGACAATTGACAGAGAAAGAATAGGGGCACCTGGGTGGCTCAGTCAGTTAAGTGTCTGCTTTCAGCTCAGGTCACAATCCCAGAGTCCTGGAATCGAGCCCAACATCTGCTCTGGCTCCCTGCTCAGTGGGGAGCCTGCTTCTCCCTCTCCTTCTCTCTCTTGCTATCTCTGTCGCTATCTCTGTTTCTCTCTCTCAGATAAATAAATAAAATCTTAAAAACAAAGTACAGGGGCACTTGGGTGGCTCAGTTGGTTAAGCGGCTGCCTTCAGCTCAGGTCATGATTCCAGGGTCCTGGGATCGAGCCCCGCATCAGGTTCCCTGCTTAGCAGAGAGCCTGCTTCTCTCTCTCCCTCTTCCTGCTGCTCTGCTTACTTGTGTTCTCTCTATCTCTCTGTCAAATAAATAAATAAAATCTTTAAAAAAACAAACAAAAAAAAGTACAAATCTCTCTTAATGGTATGAAAAAATGCTCAACTTTATTTAAAATAAAATAAATATAAAACAGAAACTACATCAAGATACATCTCATCTATTAGGTGCCAAAATCCAAAAGGTTGACAATATGCTCTACTGGCAAAGCTCTAGGGACAAAGTCACTGTCATATGGTGCTGGTAGGAACGTGAAATAGTACAATCACTGAGAGGAGGCGGAGGCCTTGACATTCAGCTAAACTATGCACAGCGTTACCCTACGACTCAGCAGTTCTACTTCTAAGACTCTCCAAAATACCCTGATTAAAAATATGAATAATAGGATATTTGCTGAAACACTATTTACAAGAGTATTTCCATCAACGTGAACTCACTGAATGAACTGTGGGCCATCCACATAATTAAGTACTTCATGGCCATACAAAGGAACAAGCATCTGCAGGTATCATCCCCTTATATAGAACTCAGGAGTGATTTCCAAGGTTAAATGGACAAAGGTAGAGAAAAGAGTAATATTCTTTCATTTATCAACAAAGGGAGTATATATATATATATATTTATATATATTCAGGGTGTTTTTTTTTTTTCCAATTGGAAGCTAGATAATTTTATTAGGAAAAACAGATAAATAACAGTTGCCAAGAAAATTCTGAAGAGCAATGAGGGAATAAGCCCAACCAGACAAAACATGGTAGAAAATCTGTTTTAGGGTGGCTCAGGGGGTTAGGCCTCTGCCTTCCGCTGAGGTCATGTTCCCAGGGTCATGGGATCGAGCCCCATATCGGGCTCTCTGCTCAGCAGGAGCGTGCTTCCCCGCCTCCTCTGCCTGCCTCTCTGCCTACTTGTGATCTCTCTCTCTCTCTGTCAAATAAATGAAATCTTAAAAAAAAAATCTGTTTTAATTATAGAGGTTTTACACACACACACACACACACAAAAGCGCATGTGTGCACGCATGTGTGAACGTGCCTAGGAGTATACGCAAGCACACACAAAGTATCTTTAATTTCTTTGTATTAAAAAAGCAATCTAAGAATAAACCATCCATTTAAAAAAGGACTACTTTTGGGAGGGTGGAACTCAACTTGGGGTGACAGAGATGGAAGCTAGCCTCCTTAAATATATTTTGTTTTGTTGATTTGATTTTGGAACCATGCAAATGTTTCACATCATTATGAAACTGATTTTTAAAACAAAATTTCAAAAAGCAATCTCTAAAAGTTGAGAACAAAATGAAACAAAATAAAACTGTGTATTGTGCATACAGCATAGACAGGGATAGATTCCTCCAAGTGACGTTTAAATATGGTAATCTGTGTGTCCCTAATGCGTACACTCTAAGACAAAGAAAACTGCAAAAAGAAATCTTAAATTGTTTTCAGTAATCATATGGTTGGTGCTTGTGCTTATATTATTATTCTGTTACTGTCATAGGCATGGTCTGGGATAAAGCAAATGAATAATCATGTTAGTGTCACTGACAAATGGGATTTGGGACAAGAGTAGAGATACAATTGTAAGATTGAGAAATTTAAGTAAAATCTTTTCATTTTGATTGTGAATTAAGGGTTGAAATCAGATAAGTATATAGATAGCTAAATAGATAGATAGAAAGATGATTTTTTTAAAGCTCTATACACTCAAAAGACCTAGAACCAAAAAACAAAACAAAAAGACCCCCACCCCCCCCAAAGAACCCCACAAAAGACCTAGAGCTCATGACCAAAAGAACAGCAATGAGCACACCTAGATTCAGATTTTGGTTTTGCTAAACAGTTCTATCTGCCAAAGCCTCTTGGCAAGATGGTTGATTCCAGGTTTGGGAGGAAATAAACAAGGTGAGCCTGGGACAGCTTGTCATAATTGAAAACAAGGAAGCTATCAAAGACGAGAAGGGACATGTTGAAAGAACTCAGGAGCCAACTTGCAAAAGCTCCCAGAGGGCAAATATTTTCACATCAATAAAAGTAATAACTAAATGGATTGAGACCCATCAAATATGTTTGAATCCATGAGTTCAAGATGGTGTTGGAAAAATCACTGGTGATCTTTGGAGAACACAAGGAAATCACTCATTATTTGGAAAACTGGTAAATAAAGAACAAAGCATGTATCCTATATTTTTGTTTTTGTTTTGTTTTACATGAACTGTACCTGAGAAAACAAAAGTTGGTAAGAGGAAGTCACCCTTCATGAAAGTTACATTACAGCTAATGGAGAGGGATGACAGAAGGCACAAAGCCAGTGAGGATAAAGCCTCAGCTTTTGATGCTCCTCCTTGGGGACCCAGGCTGGAGAAGGGAGGGTCTTTGCAAACCCTGATGACTTAATGGATCTGGGCAGTGACCCTCACAAAAAGAGAAACAACCCAATGGGTGAAAGAACACAACACCTACCCATGAAGTGGTTGGTCTTGCCAAAAAACAGAACTTGAATCCGATGGAGGCTCTAGCTCCAACTACAATTCCAGAAGCACAGGGGCCAGAGAAACATGTGAATTCCAAGAGGGTACAATTGTCAAAGTGCAGAGAGCAGGGGACTCTACAGGACCAATGTCCCAGTTTCTTCAACACAAAATGTCAAGGAGATAAAACAGATAAGGGAGAACCAACAGATTTTTTAAAACTTTGGAGAAAAATACCCAATCACATTGTATGGACCTAATTTGAATACTTCTTCAAATGATTTTAAAATGCCTAAGATGATCAAGAAAATATGGACACTGGGATATTGACAATGGAAGTTGATGATAAGAAATTATTACTGTTAATTCTTTTTAGATGTGGTATTATTACTGAGATATTTTTAAGTGTCCTATTGTTTTACATATACATTATTGGGATATTTACAGATGAATTGATATGATATCTGATATTGTTTCAAAATAAATTGTGGTTTGAGGAGAGAGATATATGGGACACAGATAAAATAAGATTGACTATAAATCAGTAATTTTTGAAGCTGGCAATGGTACCTCCAGTTCATTAAACTAGTTTCTTGGGTGCTTGGGAAGCTCAGTTGGTTAAGCGACTGTCTTTGGCTCAGGTCATGATCCTGGAGTCCTAAAATCGAGTCCCACACTGGCCTCCCAGTGGGGACTCTGCTTCTCCCTCTGACCCTCCCCCCTCTTATGCTCTCTCTCATTCTCGCTCTCTCACATAAATGAATCTTTAAAAATAGGGACGTCTGGTGGCTCAGTCGGTTAAGCGGCTGCCTTCTGCTCAGGTCATGATCCCGGTGTCCTGGGATCAAGTCCGACATCGGGCTCCTTGCTTGGCGGGAAGCCTGCTTCTCCCTCTGCCTCTGGCTGCCACTCTGTCTGCCTGTGCGCTCTCTCTCTCTCTCTCTCTCTGACAAATAAATAAATAAAATCTTAAAAAAAATCTTTAAAAATATTTAAAAAGAACAACAACAATGTGCTCTGAAGGGGCATGTGCACTCCAATGTTTACAGCAGCAATGTCCACAATAGCCAAACTATGGAAAGAGCCTAGATGTCCATCAACAGATGAATGGATAAAGAAGATGTGGTATATATACATGATGGAATACTATGCAGCCATCAAAACCCCCCAAATCTTCCCATTTGCAATGACATGGATGGAACTAGAGGGTATTATGCTAAGCAAAACAAGTCAATCAGAGAAAGATAATTATCTCATGATCTCACTGAAATGAGGAATTTAGGAAACAAGACAGAGGATCATAGGGGAAGGGAGGGAAAAATGAAACAAGACAAAGCCAGAGAGGGAGACAAACCATAATAGACTCTTAATCTCAGGAAACAAACTGGGGGTTGCTGGAGTTGAGGGGGAGGGATGGCGTAACTGGGAGATGGACACTGGGGAGGGTGTGTGCTATGGTGAGTGCTGTGAATTGTGTAAGACTGATGAATAATAGACTTGTACCCTTGGGGAAATAATACATGATGACCTGTACCCTTGGGGAAATAATACATGATGTGTTAAGTAAAAACAGAAAAATTTGAAAATTAAAATTAATGGTTAAAAAATTTAACTAGTCTCTCGACTTGTATAGACATGTGAAACTTCTGTAATAAAAACGAATAAAAATAGAGGATAAGGAAAGACATAAAATGGTCTTTCCCTCATTTCAGAATACCTTTATGCAGATATAATTCATCGTCCACACACAAGAAATGAATCTGGACTTTCCAATTCCCCTAACAGACAGCTAACTTTAAATTTAAAACAAAAAACATTTAGGGATCTTTATTTCAGTTCACTTCAAGTTTATTGCCATCGCAATAATTAAAACAAAAGAAAGAAAAAACCCAAGCCAAATAAGACACGAGGTATCTGGGCATTGATTTCAGCACATTCTTAAATTTTCCTTTTCACAAAAGACTTGGAAATGTCAGTGCTAAAAAGAGGCAGCTAACCAACCGTCATAAAAAGATCTATCTCAGATAATTAGAACGCTTCCTCCTTCTCCTCTCTCTTTTCCCATCTGTTTCTTTTTTGAAGTACTATTTTCTTAATTTACTAATTGCCATTGATAAGATTATAATAGTTGTCAGTAGCAGAGTTTTGAGGGATGCATAGAGTAATAATTGGTTTACTTGTCCCTTGCGTTGCACTCGTTTTAAAATTGAGGTTTACACCAAGATTCTATTGTCCTATAAATAGAAGCACATTATTCTGAGCAAACTGCCCTGAACTTTGACTTTTGTAAGGCGGTTGTTTTGAAGTTAGAACAGTCAGGGTCTTGGCTGGCTTGGAAAAGCAACTTGCAAACAGCAGCAGGATTGAGGGGGTGTCCCAGATGGGGAAGAGACACATGGCCACCCCACCTGGGACATCCACTGCTGTCCTTGTTGGGAAGGGCTCTCAGGTGGACCATGGGCCCCTCCCATTTGAGTGAGAGCACTGATGAATTTTATAAGTAATAATAATCATAATTTCTCTCAGGAAGATGTTATGATGACCAAAGAATGAAGAGGCAACATTTAGATTCATTTGCATGGCCTGTCTTCAGCAGGACACCTCAGAACTTTGCGGTGAATTTTTACCAATGATCTGATTACCTGTTTTGCATTGTAAATGAGATAGTTTTGGAAACAAAGCGAACCACTGGGGCAGAGACCAGCGATGGAGGGTTGTTTGGTGTTATGGCCTTTCTCCATTCATTCGGCAAACAAAGATTTATCAAGCATGAACCATTTTCATTGCGCCAGGTGCTGTGGTAGATGTCTCAGGAAAAGTCTGGGATCTCAACGTGATGAGCATTGAGGGGCAGGGGTGAGACAGACCAGCGCTTCTAAGTTTGTATTCTAATTAAGTATGGCTCAGAGAAAGGGATGTGCTATTTCAAATGAGTTGATTTTCATAATTTCTGGTCTCAGTGGGGACAGATCAAGGGAGGATTCCTACAAAAGTTTATGTTTGAGCTGGGCGTTGAAGGTTGGTAGAATGTAGACACGGATGCATGCCCGTGTGCACTCACGCAGGGACCCATGAGTGTATGCAATTGTGTGGGGGAGTGGGGATGAGTCTGGGGAGAGCCTTTCTGATGAGAGAAATGGCACAAACAAAAGGCCCGGAGGTGGGTAGGTGGGGCAGTGTCTGGAGAACAGGGACACGTTTGTTAACACCTGGCTTTATCCTTTGGAGTTTGGGGTCGCTGTCCCTGCCTCCTCTGCCTGCCATGTGTGCAATGTTTCTTCCAAAGAGTGCATCAATTGTATCTGTTGGAATGGAAAATTTCTTTCAGAGTGTTTATGAGGATGATTCTTTCAATTCCACTATCTACCATGATAGTGAGATAATTAGATTGTGAATGACGGAGAAATATGATCTGGTTTTCTGAGTCTCTTGGTTGCTGGCTTCATTTTAGAACTGGTAGATTGTTTTAAGAAAATTCACTGCCAGAGCTTAAAAAAACTGATAAATTTGTGCTGAACTAATTTAATTACAAAATATTTACTTACTTTATAAAAGGGATGCCTGAAGTGGATTCCTATCAATAACCTAGATTCCCTCATTGTGTTTACAATGTAGTTTCTTTTGCTATAATTTGGTTTACATCGAATTTTGAGGTTCAAGTGTGTGGTATGAGACACACTGTAACGCAAGATGGAGGAGAACATGTGGGTTTACCTTCATCAGTAGTGTTTTTTTTTTTTTAAAGATGAATTTATTTATTTTAGGGGGGGAGAGAGAGAGAGAAAGAGAACAAGTATATGTGAGCATGGGGAGTAGGGGCAGGGGGAGAGGGAGAGAAAGTCTTAAGCAGACTCCGTGCTCAGTGTGTTGCCTGACATGGGGATCGATCTCAAGACCTTGAGATCACAACTTACGCAGAGACCAGGAGTCTGTCACCCAGCTGACTGCACCACTTGGGAGCCCCTCTATCACAAAGGCAGCTGCAAAGGAAGAACTGTGTTCATGGCCTGACCCAGTGGTGTTTATGTTTGATGTCCAAGAGTGTCCATGCCAGACCCCTGAAATCTTAGAACTCATATTTGCATTTATTTTCATGAGAAAGAACTTAATCTTACTGATACTTAATAGGTGGATGGACAGCAGTCATTTTGAAGTAAATATACACAAATCAGGGTTGTGTGTTCACAAAGGTTGGGGGGCTGGTTTGCATTCAACTGGTAAGGAGCTGGGTGTTACACACTTTGAACAACAGCCTTGTGATGGACCCACTGAAGCTCCTTGCTTTTTCAGTTAAAAGCAGGGGGCTGTAGAGGTATTTTAATCTGGGGAGGGACATGCTCGGGGGGTGCATTTTAGTAAGATCGCCTGGGTTACCCTGTGCAGAATGGATTGGTGAGGGGTGGGGTGACTAGGAGACTACTAGTCTAGTACTCCAAGGACTCTATGGTTGTGGGATAAAGAGCTGGGACCAGGAGGCGATGCAGGCCATGCAGACAGTCCTGGTGCTGTCAATTCAATATCAGATTTGGTGTGATTTTGTTATTGTTTAGTTTTCCATTGTGCCTTCTGGCTTTATGACGCAGATGTGTTTATCCAGGACTGTGCGGGAGCCAGTGTTGTGGCTAAGAAAGACTTGCCCTAATGAAATGGTGTATTTTCTACGACTTTGAATCCGGAAAAAGCCACTTAATACTAACATGTGACTCGTCTGCTGAAAACAGAGGAGGTTTGGCCCTCTGAGCCAGGACTCCAACATCGATTTACTTACTTACTATTGGTCTTTCTCGCTCGGATATAAGGGCAGAGACGGTAGATTTCCAGCCCAGGAACGGACTCTGACACATAGGAGGAGCTCAATAAATCTTTCAAGTGTGCTCAACTCTGGGCTTGCCCATGAACATCAATCATCCTTGTCCTGAAGCTGCCCCAGCCTGTGTTGGGGGTGGGGGGCGGCCGTCGCCCGGCTGGATGGCAGGCTTTGGCGTCTGTGCCTCAGGCCCTGAATAGTTCTGGAGAGCTCTCATTTGTAGAACAACCTTCATTTTCACACACATTCCTGGGGCCTGTGGGGGAAGAGCAGAATGGGAACTGGAGAGCAGGTGTGTGGTGTCCAAATGGCCATGGGACTGACCACGAGAGAGAGGTTGGTGTGACTCTTCCACGTGGCCGGGAAGGGCAGGAGAAGGGAAGCCGCTAGGGAGGAGAGTGGTGGTGACATATTCATCACAGACCAGCTACACTTTGCACTGCTACAAGAGTTCTAGAACTTTTCTTTGTTTCTTAAGGAACACTTGGAGAAGCAAGCACATACTCTTCTCTCCTTCCTCTCCTCTCTTTCTTTTCATTGGTTTAGGTGGATTACAGATTAATAATTTCAAAACAGTCATGGCTAAGACTTACTGAGCCCTCACCACAGGCCAGGCATTGTGCTAAACACTCGAAAAAGGCTCCGATCACCGAAAGCGAACAGCAACCCTCTGTGAAGTGCTGAAATTAGCCCCATTTCACAGATGAGGAAATTGAGATTTTTCAGAAAGTCCCAAGTCAATGTGCTCATCACTTCCCATGGCTCTTAAACTGTGGGCCTGATGGCGAATCCCTGGTGGGCTGACCCCAAAGGCTACAGGCATATCTAACACATTACAGCACCTCCTCGAGTAACATTACCTACCTTTTGCTTTTCGGGAGAAAGCCCTTTCACCACTGCACGCAGAGCAGTATTTCCAGTGCAGTAGACTTCCTCCCCAGGGCACTTGCGGCTTAACCCAGACTCTGACTTCTTGGACAGAAGCGGGTATGCTTGTGTGCCTCTCTGTATCGCACCTCCCTGGTGATAGGGACTCCGTAAATACCCACTCGATGAACAGTGGGTGACCTCCTTTCTCTTTGCTCTTAATCCTCAGACCCTCAGAAAAGATTCGAAGTTCATTTTGACTTTCAGGAACCATCAAAGTGCAGAAGTGCGTGGCAGCGTGCTTACACTGACCTTGAACGCAGCTTCGGGTCTCTGTGGTGTCCTTGGGTGCCTCTTCATGAAAACTCATCAGGGGAGCAAGTGGCTCAAGATGGACTTGCCAACAAGGTAAAATTCCACTCTGTAGTGAAAAGCATGAAAACCAAGTTCTGGTGAGACAGCGGGTTTTTTTGTTGTTGTTGTTTTCTCAGTGAGTGGAATTCCCTGGCTTTTCCACCTTTTCATCAGTCACAATCCCACCATCCCACTCTGAATTAGGGCACAAAGCTGGTGGATGTGGGCCTTGGGGCTTAGCTGCAGAGCTGAGACTTAGCACATGGGTGAGTTCTGGTGGACCATGGTGCGTGTGCCATCGTGCCATTGAGCAGAACAGTAGGACTATCTACTGTCCTCCTGCCTCAAGATTGGAATCCATATCTATGTTTTAGTCTGGAGAATTTACACTGGGATCCTGCAAGCTACATGGAATGGTTTATCTGCTCATTGATTTGAAATTTCCTTAACCCATTCAGCAGGGATTTTTCCAGAGTAAAAGTATATTAAGGAATGACTTATAACCTCAGGATCCTCCTAGGTCTCACTGTAACATAGTGTCACTTTAATCCACAAGGATCTGACCTTTGGGACATCCATGTGGAGAGAACATTGGGCAAGAGCGATCCAGTTACAGCCCGAGATATCTCGAGGGATAGAAATCCTGACTTGATGACAAGGGGTGACACGTCATTGGACCCAAGGCATGATTTACATTGCATTATTGGGGACAAGGGTTACATCTTGGTTAAAACAACAACAAAACTCTCCATTTTCTTGGAACTGCTGGAGCACTGAGTGAAGAATAGTTGCTGGAGTAAGAAGTAAAAGCTAGTCTTGACTTTGACAATGACGTGTTTTGTGCCTGGTGCCTAGTAAGCACTTAGTAGATATTTGATGAGCGTTACATTAAGAAAGTCTTGGCCTAGGTATTTAATCTTTCTAGATTTCACTTTTTTGTATCCATGAAGGAGTAAATGTAGATTCCATGACTTCGAAGGTCCATTCCTTCTTCAACAGTCAGTGGCTGTGATTCTTTCTGTAGGAAGGCACACTGAGGAGAGGGAGAGAGAGATTTGATTAAACTCTGTTTAATTAAATCAGCACATCTTAAATGAGATCGGGCAGCCAAGGCATCCTTTTAATCAGTAACTTTATAAATGGTTAGTTGACGGATGCCTTGGGAGTTTCAGAAACACCAAAATTATCAACAAGAATTCAGGGGTCACTGTGGTCAGAGGTTGGCTGTGGTAATTTAGTCCAGTATGGGTGGTATAATTTCATAGCTGAGAACATGGATCGGATGGCCGGAGTCAGTCCTGGTTTTCCCAATCACTCACTAGCCTGGTCCATGGACAAGTGTCTCCTCTTAAACTTTTATGTTTACAATTTATGTGACATGGTGGTAACAATACACCTTTCCTCATACCATCCCTGAAACGGTTGAATGGAAATTTCTCTGAAACACTTGGCACAATGCCTGGTGTGAATTAAAGGTCAAGCATATATTTGGGGGACAGCTGAAGAACACGATCACTGTGTACCCAATGTTGTCCAGACAACTTATCCAAACAGTTCAAGCAACAGCATTCTGTGAAGTTCCCTAGCTCTTTAAGAATGAAGAAGAATGCCTCAAAATATCTTTTTTTAAAGATTTTATTTATTTATTTGACAGACAGAGTTCACAAGTAGGCAGAGAGGCAGGCAGAGAGAGAGAGAGGAGGAAGCAGCCTCCCCGCTGAGCAGAGAGCCTGATGCGGGGCTGGATCCCAGGACCCTGGGATCATGATCTGAGCCGAAGGCAGAGGCTTTAACCCACTGAGCCACCCAGGCACCCCTCAAAATATCTTTTGTAAAGAAGATGCATTAAGAATACATGTATTTTTCCATTCTGACTCAATGGTCATCTAATTAGAATATGATTTTCCTTATTTTGAGAAGGAAATGCTTTAACCTGTTAATGGAACCATTCCAGTCTGCTAACAGTGTACTATTTCTCATAATGGATGCATACACTAGCATTCTGGTTATATACTAGTCTTATGAGGTGAGTTAGTTATTCAATTATTATCCAGAGTTTGACAAACCTGTTGAAACTGACTTCCTGGAGTAATGAAGTGAAAGGTCACATCTTGAACTGAGGTCCAGACCCCAGGGGATGGCCTGAAGGACAGTTGACACCACTGGAAGACATTGACATTGTACCCACTGGCCCTCTACCTGCTTTTCCTCATGTGAAGGGTCCTCTGTTGGGACTACTCAGGTTATCAAGGCCCTAATAGAACTGTCTAGGCATTGGGTCTGTCACCACTAACCCTGAGCATCTAAATGCAGAACTTCAGAAGGTCCAACGAATGAAGCAGGAATGCTTACCTTAGACCATGATTATAATCTCCTTGTGTTGGTTGGTATTAAGCCAAGATAATTGCATTTTACTATAATTATGAAATGAATACAGAAAACACATGAAATATTAGGATTGGAATGAAATACAAAGATTGCAAACTGCAAAATGTTGCAAATTCGGGACAATGGTTTGGAAGCCACTACAGGCTGGCAGTCATCTCTTCCATTCCTGCTCTCACTGAATCCTCACAAATATCCTGCCATAGGGATTTAAAATGAAGAGAGCTTTATTTTTTGATGAGGGATTTGAAACTCAAAGACATTGAGAAGCACCTCTCAACTCTTGTTTGTTACAGGGCAGAATTAGGCCTCAAACCCAGGTCCTTGACATTAAGCCGGGATCTTTTTGTCTTTGCATATAATCTTGGGGTCCTCCTTCATATAAGTGTGGGTTAGAATATGGTGGTCAGGAGTGGTTGTGAGTTTTATCACAATGTCAGAACCATAATTCAGAAGGTCCTTTGTACTTCTGTGAAATAAGGAAGGCTGTAGTTGGAAATTCAGGAAAAGGCACAAGATATCTATGGCATGTCCTCAGCCAGGCTGAGTATATTCTACTCAATAACCCAAGATGCTTTAGGGTTAACGTGATGGTGGATTGTAAACCAACATCTTGCTCTGCTTGGTTTCTCATGTGAAATTTGTTCAAAAGGTTATTTAAAGAAAGAAGGATGGGGAGCCTGGGTGGCTCAGTGGGTTAACCCTCTGCCTTTGGCTCTGGTCATGATCTCAGGGTCCTGGGATAGAGCCCCACGTCAGGCTCCCTGCTCAGTTGGGAGTCTGCTTCTCCCTCTCCCTCTGGACCTTCCCCCTGCTCATGCTTGTTCTTGCTCTCAAAAGTGTATGAATAAAATCTTTAAAAAGGGGGTTAATGCATACTTTATATTAACTTTGATTACTTTTGTTGGTGTGTACGAAACGGTAGCAGATTGCCACCATGCTCACATAACACACTTCTCAGAACGAGCACATGCCAACCCTGGCCAATGACAAGTTTCTAATTTCACCCACTGGACTCCAACAAGCATACTTTCTATAATTGCATAGATCTGCACTTCAAAAAACCCACACTACATTATCAGAGGGGAACTGTTCCGGGTTTATGCAAAAAAACTTCACTTCTTCCTTCTCACCCCCATTAGCAGTGAAAATACACACAGAGGGCAAATAATGTGCTGCCTCCATTAAGGCAGACATGGCCCTTGTGACCGGTTACCTGTGAGAAGACACAGGCACCAGTTCAAGGCTGGGTCAGTCACACTCTGTGTTGATCATTCCAACCCCACAGAGCGTGTGATGGCTGGTGGGGGGTTGGGGGGAGGGGTTTGCACATGCTGGGAGAAGCCTGATAAGCTACACAGCACTGTCCACTGTCATTACCAGGGAAGATTCCAAATGTAAGCTTTGGATCCGAAAATTGTGCAGGCATAATTAAGGAAGAGTTGGCTCCTCCAGTTTCATGTTGACTTCTGGAGCCTTTACTTGCCAGCATGGAATGAAAGCAAAGACAAGCGTCCAGACTACAATACGGTGTGATGCAGCCTTCTTGGGTTAGAAAAACCCCAGTAAGGAGTTAAATACTCCAGAGTTGCTGAAGAGCAGTGCACTTGGTCAGTGCTCTGGAAACAAAAGAAGCAATTTTATTTGAACTATTATTTTTTTCCTCAGGAAAATTCCCACAGGAGTGTTTTGCTGGCCTCTCTGGTGCCACTCTGAGCTATTTTCCCTCATGTGGTGTATCGAAGTCACGTACAATTTGCATGTTGGCAGGATCATTGAATGTCCCTTTGTCTTTCCCCTAATTCAAGTCAAGACCACGTTTATTGGGCAGACAAATCATTATACAGCGACATTTAAGACCAGCAGAGAGGGTTTCTCGCTCTGTGGGCACAGAGCCTAACAATCTTCACTGACAATGATTTCTTTTTCGTACCTTCATCTACCCTTGTTTATTGAACCAATCAATATTTGCTGAGCACTTAATATGTGCCACAACAAGAATAATAGCAACAACAATAATGCCAAGAGTACCATTGTGTCCTGATCGTTAATGCTTTCAGACATTTCAGGCAGATAGAGAAGTGCGGGGTGTGCATGATTTCATTTCCTCTGCACAGCCCTATCCTGATCCCCATCCCCCAGACAAGCCAGGGATGGTAGGGCACGTTAGGTGATACGGGTGCCCCACCACCAACTGGGACATAGGTGTTGTCTTCAAGCAGACTCAATCATTCCACAGGGCTTTACTTAGCACTTACTACGTGCTGCTGGAGACACGGGGGGCCTTAGGAGGCAGCGAGTTCCCTGACCTCCAGGATTTTCCTTCTAAGAGCATATGAAATGTGTACAAGTAATGTTAGTATTAAATGGATCAAGATCTCCAAATTGTCTTGCATGGAAACTGCATCTCAAATAGCATCTGTAAAAAACTATGTATGTAATTCAGACAACTGGCTGTTTTGTAAGAGGGGCTCAGTGACTTCCAAAGCCTTCCTTCCTGTATCTGCCTGTTGTCTTTCTGTCCCACCTCCTTGTGTTGTTATACCTGGTAGCTGGATAGCCCTGTCTTACTGTGAAGTTATTTATAAGATAAGTTCCCTTGGAATATTCTGTTCTTTCCTGTTTCAGACACTTCTTTTTTGTTTGTTTTAATAGCTTTGCTGAGATATAATTTGCATATCATTTAAAGGGTACAGTTGGGGCACCTGGGTGGCTCAGTGGGTTAAAGCCTCTGCCTTCAGCTCAGGTCATGATCCCAGGGTCCTGGGATTGAGCCCCACATTGGGCTCTCTGCTCAGTGGGAGGCCTGCTTCCCTTCCTCTCTCTGCCTGCCTCTCTGCCTGTGATCTCTGTCTGTCAAGTAAATAAATAAAATCTTAAAAAAAATAAATAAAGGGTACAGTTAATGATTTTTAGTGTGTTCCTGGATAGGGGCAACCCTCATTAAAATCCATTTTATTTTATTTTTTTTAAAGATTTTTAATTTATTTGAAGCAGAGAATGTGTGCACATGCACACACATACACACACACACACACACAAGTGGAAGGAGGGGCAAAGAGAGAGGGAGAAACAGACTCCCTGCTGAACAGGGATCTAGACTTGGGGCTCGATCTCAGGACCCTGAGATCGTGACCTGAGCAGAAGTCAGACACTTAACCAACTGAGCTGTCCAGGTGCCCCATCAGAATTCATTTTAAAACATTTTTATTACCACAAAAGAAACTCTATACTCATTAGCTATCTCTCCTCATTTTTTCCAATGCTACTCATCCCTAGAAACCACTAATTTACTTTCTTTATCTGTAGACTTGCTTATTCAAGAGATTTCATATAAATGGAATTATATAATGTGTGATCTTTTGTGAATTGCTTCTTTGACTTAGCATGATATTTTCAAACTTCATTTTTATTGTAGCATGTATCTGTTCCTTTTTATGGATGTTCCTTTTTATGAATGAATACTATTCTATTGAATGGACATACCACATTCTGTTTATCCATTCATCAGTTGATAGACATTTATTTCCACTTTTTGGCTATTATGAATAATGCAGCTGTAAACATTCATCTACAAGTTTTTGTGTGGACATATGTTTTTTTTATTTCTTTTGGGTATATACCTGGAAGTGGAATTGCTGAGTCATACGGTAATTTTATGTTAAGCATTTGAGGACCTGTCAGTCTGTTCTCTAGAGAGGCTGCACCATTTTGTGCTCTCCTTAGCAAGGTCTGAGGATTCCGATATTTCTACATCCTCACTAAAACTTGTTATTATCTGTCTTTTAGATTCTAGCCATTTGACAGGGTGTGCACTGCTATCTCATTGTGGTTTTCTGATGACTCATACTACCAAGCATCTTTTCATGTGTTTGTCTCCTTCAAAGGGATATTTTGTCCCACTAATCTGTGCATGAAAATTTCTTGGGAAACTTTTGTAAAATACAAAAAATCCTTCCAAACCTTCAGAGTCTCTGAAAGGGGGGAATAGAAAGCTGTATATGTGTACTTTTAAAAAATCTCCTCAGGTTTCTGTGATTGATTGGCTAGGTTTGCACTTGTTGTTATGAACATGTCTGAGCACTGGGTGGGCCTTCTCTGTTGAGCTTTTAACATAACAGATAATCAGTCACTGGGACCATTGGCCTAGATATGTGTTTTACAAACAGTAGATTCACAGTGTGAGATACATTTTACATCCTGACTCAGTTAATAATATGTGTGCGTGTGCACGTAAAAACTGAAACAAAAATTGCATGCAATCATACCTATTCTTATTACAGAAAATATAGTTAGATTTTTTTTCTATTTGGTTCTATCCTTTTTTGTTCATGAAAAAATTGACGAAAACCCAGTAATTTTATAACCAACGAATGGACACTGACCCACATCTTGAAAAGGAGCTGTCTTAGCACGCATTTCAGGAGTCTTGGCACTTCCCCCATAATTTCCCTCAGCATTTCCCTCAGCTCTGGAAGCCTCAGAAATGAGGAGGGTATCAGATCAGAGGACCTCTAACCTCTTGGATTCTGTGCATTTGTTAGCTAATAAGCATCTCTTCAGTTGCCCTCTGCTGTTACCTGTTCTCATAACCTGGTCAGATGTGTTTGCTTCCCAGTCCCTCCTGAGTTCAATCTCTGCACCTGTTCCATGTACCCTGTGCCCCTCTTGCATTAGGAAGGCCAGCACTGACTCCAACAGATATGTCCTGTACCATATAGAACTCAATAAAATCATTCATCTCCTGTCTTAAACTTGTGTCTTCTGTTTGTTTTATTAGAAACATTGAAGAAAAGAAAAGGAATCACTGATTTGTACAAGCAATGTTCTTCTCCTCATCAATCATTCAACAGTATTTATTGAGTGCTTGCTGTATGTGTAATGATCTGGGTGTGTTGGGTAAATAGAAAAGTCTTGAAGAATTCCTTTTTTTCAATGACTGTTTTTTTTTTCTTCATCTACAGATAGAGATGGAAGAAAGAATGAGGGTGGACAGAGGTTGCCACATCGTGTTCCAGTTGTGTAATAAACTCCCAGTCTTTGTGATGAGGTGGAGGGTATGGCAGGAATAACACTCTAACTTACATTGTCTATTGGTTGGGAGGGGCAGTCTCAAATTTTAGCTTAGCTACTAGTATAGACAGTCTCATAAATATTCTTGGCTCTTGTGTCAGGATTCTTTTGGCTAAAAGTGACAGAAAACTCAACTCTGTCTAAGTCCATACAGGGAAGTTGTTTGTTTTTTGTTTTATTTTTGCTTTTGTTTTTGTTTTAATTTACATCCCTGAAAAGTTCAAGGTGCCAACTCAATTCTGAGTACCGTTGATGCTGTGAGAAGTTAGTTCCCCATTTCTTGGCTCTGCCCCTTCCATGGTATTGAATTCATTCCATCTGGTTATTCTCAGTTTTCCAGGTTCTCCCCTAAAGGTGACAGCTCTAGACCTAACCTCCTTTTGGTATTGAGGTAGAAAGCCCTGTTGTTACTCCCTGCATTTTTATTAGAAGTGATGCTACATCTCACTATGTGGGTCTCATGCCTGTTCCAGAACCAGTCACAGTGGCCAGGGAGATGCAATGTGCTGATAGGCTTGGGCCTGGACCTCTGAACAACATGGCCTGAGAAAATGGGGAATCCATTCTCCATGGGACTTCTCAGCCTCTATAACCACATGAGCCAATTGCTATTGGTTCTGTTCCTTTGGAGAACCCTGACTAATTCCAACACTAAAAAGTGGGAGAAAGAAGGAACCAGAGAAAGTTGAGATGGGCAAACAGTTGAGATGGGCAAACCAAGAGATTGTGGTACCTGGATGCCAAATGAAAATGTGTCATGGAAGAGTGGTCAACCAGCTCAAATACTTTTTATGGGTCAGGCAAGACGAGGATGGAGTATGGAACCATTGGATTTAGAAATATGGAGTTGACCTTGACAAGAACAGTTATTGGAGAGATGGGGAAGACTAATTGGAATGAGTTTAAGAAAGAAAAAGAAAAATTTGAAGATAACGAGTTGGCTAAAACATCAGTCATTTATTTGGTTATGATTTTGCTATTCAGGCAGAGCTTAGCAGGGACTACCATCCTCTGCCTCCCATAGCAGAAGTGGTTCAGGGGTAGCTCATCTGGAGTTACAGAATCCCCTTCCAAGATGGCTCACTTACATGGCTAACAAGTTGGTGCTGGTTGTCACCTGGGAACTTAGGGCAGGCTATAGAGCAGGAATCTGCTTGGGCTTCTTCCTCATATCATAAAGCTGGAGTACAAGATAGGAAGTGGATTTCTTAATGCCTAGGCGTGAAAGTCCAAGAATGTCACCTCTTCTGAATCCTGTTGGTCAAAGCCATCACAGATCCAGTCCTAGCTCAAAAGGAGGGAACCTAAGCTTTACCTCTTGATGGAGGGAGAAGCATGAGCACATAGGCAGGAACAGATATCTGTGCCCATCTTTGGCAATTAACCGCATGCATGTACCTAGGACAGAGATTTTAACTACGAGAAATACAATTTCTGGATGAAAAAAAAAAAACAAACCACAACAACACCAAGGAGATGGTATGCCAGAAATGTGCCAAGAGGACAAAGTGATGGA
Organism: Mellivora capensis; assembly: GCA_004024625.1. NCBI lineage: Eukaryota > Metazoa > Chordata > Mammalia > Carnivora > Mustelidae > Mellivora > Mellivora capensis. Next base: position 153,809 of record PISX010001928.1, on the reverse strand, counting down.
AAATTACCTGCCAATAGCCTCATTCTGGAACAATTAGGCAGACTGTAACCTGCCATAGACTGTCTTTACTTGCGTATTTCCTCTTCTGTGTGCTCACCTTCTTTCCTCTTTTCCTCTTCTCCAGGCTGGGGGAATAAGTCAGTGATGTATTCTTTTCTCCCCACATTGTTGCCCCCAGGTAGGCTCTGATCCTTGGCAATAATAGAGCTGTCTTACCCTTATGACTTGATCAAAGAAGTGGAAGGCATGAAGGGTCAAAGCTTAGAAGTGATTTGAAGTTTCTCTTCAAGACCATGCCATCATCCAAGAAAAATAAGAGAGGGTTCTGCCCACAATGAGCCTGGAATCAACAACAGGCACTGGTTGATGGTGGCCTGGAGGCCAAAGTCAGGGCCTGCCTGTGTCTGTATGGCCTGCAAGTAAAGAATGGAATGCACATTTTTAAATGGTTGGGGAAAGAAAAAGAATAATATTCTGTGACATGTGAACATTCTGTGAACATTCAATTTCAGCATCCACAACCTTTTATGGGAATACAGCCCTGTTCATTCATTGATGTATTGTCCATGCCTGCTCTCCCACTACAGGGACCGAGGGACGTAGTTCTGACGCTGTGTGGCTTGTAAAGCCTACAATACCTACCATCAGGCTCCTTATGGAAAAAGTCACCATGTCCCACTCTTGGAGCACTCTGTCTGCAGAAATGGGACTAAATCATATTACCAAATCACCCCAACTCTTTAGCACATTTTTAAAAGAAACTGGAAGGGACACCTTGGTGGCTCAGTCCGTTGAGCGTCTGCTCTCCACTCAGGTCATGATCTCAGGGTCCTGGGATCGAGTCCTGCATCGGGTTTAGCAGGGGGGCCTGCTTCTCCCTTTGCCTGCTGCTCTCCCTGCTTGTGCTCGCTCTCTCGCTCAGTCTCGCCCTCTCTCCCTCAAATAAGTCAATAAAATCTTAGGAAAAAAAAAAAAAGAAAGAAAGAAACTGGAGGTGGGATCAGTAGACACATCACTAATCACACCGCCAAGCACTGCCGGGGGATTCTGTGTAAGGAAGAGCCTCAAGCCGGACCGAGGCATTTAGTTACAAAGATGTGCAAATGGCCACCCTTTTCATAAAAGGCACTGGATTTTAAGAAATCAGTTCTGAGTTTTTCTCTCGTAAGTGTCTCTTCAGCCCCCGACAATTGTCATCTAGGCTCCGTCAGGGACTGCTCAGAGGACTCGGTAGCAGCAAATGGAGGGTGGAGGTCTGGGGAGGGGCCCGCCATTCGTAGATGTCTTGTTCTTTTGTGGGTGTGTTGCTCCTGACAGTGGTTTTCATGGCGCCATGTTTTCTGCTGGTAATTTGGCTCCTGACATGTTAGCTGGACTCAGCTCTGACTGGTGTTTCTGAAATGCTGCCACATGGAAGGATTTGAGCCTCACTACCCCAAAGGCAACATGATACAAAAAGAGCACAAGTTTGAGGATCAGAGAGACATTGGTTTAAACCTGCAGCTTCTTCGAGTGAGTCGCTTGTCCTCCTTTGCCATTTCTGTAATCGCTCTGAGCCCCTGTTTCTTCGTCTATAAAACAAAGGTGATAATACTATTACTTTGAGGTTGTCCTGTCAACTTCATGAACAATCCAGCACTCTCGCCCATGCTCACTGTTACTCTAACACACACACACACACACACACACACACACACTGCTGGGAATTGAACTGAAAGAATTTTAACTTTGAACTCTTTCCTTCTTGGTTCAATGAATCACTGCCAATTATCTTTATAATACAATAATGCAAAATGCCAGTGAAAGTTATTTCCACGGAACATTAACTCTTCAGGTAGGATTTTTCTCTGTCTCACTACTGAAGTTCACATTAATTTTAAATTAAGGAAATATTTAGAAGGTAATCACCAAGAGAACAAAAATTGCTCTGCTAGTCCCATCGCACTCATGGGAACTTCAGGGAAACTTCACCCTGAAAATAGGGACTTTGTAGTGACCAGCTGGGGACCTCCATTTCCAAGGGCTTAACCAGTGTTTGTTTCTATCTGGCCATTAGGATGGCCCGGCCCTGCCCCCAAGGTGGGGGCGGTGTCTCTGGTTTGTAGGAGGCAGGTGGGGCTGCAGAGATGAGCGCAGGTACAATTTCTGTGGTGCAGGTTTATGGATGCTGGTTTTATTTTATTTTTTAGTTTTTTATTATTTTTTATTTTTTGGATGCTGGTTTTAAATATGTTGGACCTTCAGGAATTGTGCTCTAATTTGTCTCCCTCCCCCCCCTCAATTTCTCACCTCTCTGGACTTTTCTTCTTCTTCCTTAACTTTGTCTTCTAACATCGTTATTGAATCTTTCCTTTCTACTCTCTGCTTTTTAACTTGAAGATTTTTTTATTGTTCCTGTTTTATGACTGCTCTTTTTTTATAACGTCTGATTCTTATTTCATAGGTAAAATCATTTCTCTTCACTTTCTGAGGATAGCAATTATAGTGTTCTTTTTTCCTTTGACATTGCTTTGATTTCCCACATGTTTACTTTTGAAATTTTGTTTGCTTTGATCTCTGGCTTATAGGCTTTCCATAAGTTAATGGTGCTCCTTGATTGTTCATGTTTAAGAGTGGGGCGTGTATGTGTGTGTGTGTGTGTGTGTGTGTGTGTGGTTTATTTGTGCACTCACTGTGGAATGATCCAGCTTCTTCTTTGGGGAAGACTATACCTCCAGCCCTCCTGAATTTTTCTGTTAGGCTGGTCAGTCTTTTAGAGAGGTATCTCTCCATCTTCTGTCTGGAAGTTGTGAATCTTTCTGTCAGGTTTTCTCACTGTTGAGTGACAGAAATCAGCTGGAGTTTTCATGGTCTACCATGTGACTTCCAGTTATTATTTTTTTATAACCAAAAAATATTACTGCTCCAAAAAGACCCACCTCACATCTCTTTTTCCTATTTCTGTGTACCCCTCTCTAGGCATCAAATGCTTTTGCCTCTGATGGTGGGCACGTGTGGTTTTTCTTTGGAGAACTTTCCATAGGACACTGGAGCACTTTGCTGACATATGCAGAGTTGCAAATGCCTGGGCATTCACATGGGCCAACCCCCAGGATGTTTCTTGAACAATGACTCTCAGGGTGGGAGCATAGAAGCCCATCAGTTTTGGCTGAAGATGGGGCAGCTGGGAAGCTTTCCTTAGACTTAGGGTTTTGTGAAGATTTCCCGAAGATTTCCCACGTGTCTGGCTTCCTCCCTCCTTCCTTGTCCTGCACTTCCTTATCCGTCTTCTCCCCAAAACTCTTTCCTTCCTCTTGGGGACTTTTCTAGGAACTTGATCTAAGACAACCCATTTCCAGTATGGTGTCTGTGCTGGAGGTCTCTCTTTTGGGCACCTCATTTCAAGTATCTGAGAGCCTGTCATGCAGGAGAAAAATTACACTTAGAATGTGTAGCTCCAAAAGAGAGATCTTGGATCTTAGATGGACTTTATTAGGAGGAAGGGTTTGGTTTATTAGAGACTTCCTTAGTAAGTAGTAAGTTTACCATCTGGGGAGGTATACAAGCTGAGGCTAATGCTTGCTTGATGAAGTGTGTGAAGATAGGGATTCAACCAATTCATGGGACACTGACCTCAGATTCTGTGGTATTTGTATTTCAGCATAGGACTTCCTTAATGAAATAATGTAATTTAGCAGCAGAAAAACCTCATTGGGGGAGGAGATTTTCAATTTTGAAGGCTTTTTCAGTACCACGTGGTGCTTTTTTGAGATCATGAGTATAATTAGAGCTTGTAAGATTGTAGAGAGGTGCCCATGTGTGAATTTCCCAACAGCAATTACGGCTTGATTAAAAGAGTACCCAAACAATTGCAGTACAAATGCATTGACAGTCACTGCTTTGTGTGTTCTTGGCATTTCTCTGCCTCACTTTCATTACCAAGAGTGTAAATCAGAATTAAACATCCACATGCTTCCAGAATCACATGCCTGTAGCCCATTGTTCCCGAGATCTATTTGTCATCTCTCCGATGTCCGTGTACACACACGACTGCTGATTCAGCCCCCACTACTCCATCTGCAGCCTCTAACACAACTGGACATTGTTTTCAACCATGAAGACAATCAGGCTGGGCTCAAAGAGCTCTGGTGATTTCACTGCATACAGTTGTAAAGACTAAAGGTGTGCCTTGATCAATGAAGACTGAGCTTTGTAACTCAAGGTCAGGGGCTGGGATATTATTGGCTCCATCACCCAAGGTATCCCTATGGTTGTTGAGAAATTTGGGCAGAAGTAATTCCATCAACACACGAAGGTACTTAAGTACCCGGTACTCAGCTCCTTGAAAACCTGGGTCAAAGAAACACTTACAAATGTTAGCCTTTAAGTGATCGGAAGTTTCTCTTTCAGAAAATAAATATTATTATCTCCACTTCCATTTTTCTTTCTAGACTGCAAAACTGTAGGGCAAAACCTCTAAACAAACAAGCAAATGAGCTAGGAAGCAGATAGTAAGTGAAGAAGCTATAGGTCTCCCTGTCTTGGCTGACTCTAGAGGCATCTACACCAGGAAGATTGGGTCCAGTTTCTGTGTTAGATCCTGACTCTGGATACAGTCATTGTGCTTCTTATTTCTCCCTGTAACATGGGGGATGCACGAATAAGTGTTACAGTTCCTTCTTTCTGTTCATTCAGTCAATCAGTAAATAATTGCCAAGTTTCCCCTACTGTCAGAGACTTTTCTAGGAGCCAGGGATATAAGATGATCCACAATATAGATGTGTTCTCTGCCCTCATGATCTTTATATGCTAATGGAGGGGACAGTGGTAATAGGATAAAATGTCCATTGGTAAGGAGAGCTCCAATGACAAGCAAAGCAGAGTAAGGGGCAGGTCCTGGGGCAGCTTTGGAAGAGTGGCCAGAGAAGACTCTGAGACATTAAGCAAAATGAGGAGAGGAAAGGATGCAGGTGACTGTCCAGGGTATGTTCAGGCAATGGCACAACTAATACAAAGGCCCTATGGTGGGCACACATTGAACACACTGAAGGAAGAGCAAAGAAAACTGTATGTAAGAAGAAACACAGCAGAGAGGTGGCAGAAGTGGAGGGGACCAGCCATGGCAAGTCTTTGAGTCCATGGAAAAAAGTTTAGTCCTTCTCTGAGAGCAGTGATGAGCCTCGGTAGAATTTTGAGCAGGTGTGTGATTTGCCTTTCACAGGAACCCTCTGGCTGAAAAACTAAAAATGGTCTTAGGGGCAAAGATGGAAGGAGGGAGGCAAGTTCAAATGCCTTCAGGATTTATTTTGGAGCTGTAACTACCTTTTTTTGAGTACAGAAGAGCTATAGTTGAAGCCACCAAGATTTTCAATCTGGGAGCTACTCTCTTGTGGGGCCATTTACTGAGCCTGGGCATGGGCCCTGGACCTACTTGACCAATTATCTAATTCAATTTCACTGAAGTGTATAAGGCCACTGTCTATGGGACATTCTGCTGGCACCTGGAGATGCATGTATTTTATATCTTTGATGTCTGGCCCATCATCTTCTCAAATTTTTTGAGATAGTCTTACTAGATCTTAATGTCCATATAGACAATCCTTCCAAGACTGGAGGCTCTCACTTTCCTAAATTCTGTCCTTAGACTTCAAACCCATGGACAAATGTAGGTACTAGTCATCTCCATTTCTATAAGTATAACTTTGGGCACCCTACCCTCTGCTTGCAAGCTCCTATTGACTCCACCCTGTCCTTGGCTTCCAATAAACCAGCCTCTTGATCCCTGAAAGCCTTGCTCTCTATACCCTGTCCCCATCTTCCTGTGAAGCAGACCCTTCCCCTATTTCCTTTCCTTTCTCACTAGACACAGACTCACAGTCATTGACTTCTCTGCAGCATCTTCAGTACCCTGTGCAAATACCAGTCTCCAGCCCTGGGTGGATCAGATACTCCACTTTCCCTATTTTCCTCCCTAAGCTAAGTTCTCTCAAAATTGATAGAACAATTTCCAGGTCTGGTTAATGTGGGTCTGGATTTAGCTGGGTCTTGCTACTTGTCCACTGTCTTTGTCTTCTTCTATGGAAGACAGACCCCCAGATGACTCCCAGAGGTCCTTCTCCTAGTGTTGGTGCCTTTGTATAATGTCTTCCCCTTCAATGTGGGCAGGACTTGTGACTTGCTCCTATCAAAAGATATGGAAAAAATGATGGGATGTCACTCCCATGTGTGTGTTCCATTATGTAAGAATCTATCTTAGCATACTGGAGAAAGTCACTCATGACATACATGAATTAAGTGACTTTTTAGAAAAGCTTATGTCTCAAGAAACTCTAGGGCCTGAAAGTGGCCTCCAGCTGACTCCCAGCAAAAATATGGGGGTCCTCAGGCATGCAGCTGCAAGAAAATGAGTCAGCAACTTGAGCTTGGAAGCAGATTCTCCCCCAGTCAAGTTTCCAGATGAGAACACAGCCCAGGCAACACCTTGATTACAGCCTTGTGAGACCCTGGGCAGAGAATCCAGGAAAGCCATGCTCACACTCCTAACCCAAAGAAACTCAAACAATAAATGTGTATTGGTTCAAGCTGATAAGTTTATGGTTACTTGTTATACAGTGGTAGAAGAGTATATACCATCTTTGATCCCTTTGTCATTTGCCGGAGTTTTTTTTTCAGCTTTTGACACTTTGTTTCCATTCCCCCTACTTCATGCCATTGCTTAGCAGAATGGTCTTGAGATCAGAGAAAATGAAAAGATTGGCTATGAAGTCTATTATCTTCCTTCTCCATCACCTCCAAACTTATCCATATATTCCCCCATTCTTCCCTCTTTTTTCTCCACCCATGGGCCATCCCCTCCACTCATGATTGGACTCAACCTTCCCAGGTCAACCAAAGACATTGTCTATACTCCTCTTCTTACAGATTTATTTGTCCTCTCTACCTGCTTCTTCCTCTCATCCTCTCTACAAAGCTCCTTCTCTCTCTCCTTGAAACAACCAAATAGCCAACATCTGCCATTCTGTCAAGGTGTAGTTCTTCCTTTCTCATTGTCTTTATTACAAAATGTTCTAAAAAGTAGAGTCCATGTGCCTGAAACTTTTTATCCCTTCCATGCTATATCTTGCCTCTCACCCCCACACTTTGCTGAGAACATTCTGGGTATAGGTCACCATAGGCTTCTAGATGCCAAATTCTCTTTTCAGTTCTTACCCTGGGTGAGAGGTCTGAGTCATTGCACACTGCCAACTACTGTCTTCTTCAACACTCCCCTGGCTCATGTGAGACTACTTTTGGGAGTGTCCCCCATGTGTATGTGGGTTTCTTTCTCAGTTTCATTCATGGTTTTCCCTTCTATTGTCTTCTGTCACCTTTGGGGATTAAAAAAATGTTTTTTGTAATTAATGAAGAAACCCTTACTCCAAAGTTTTATCTATTGCATTTCTCTGCTATAGTTAATCCCTATGGAAATTTTTATAGGTGATTAATCAATTCTTAATTATCTACTCTAAATCTTTTGGGGATTATTAAGAGATTTTTCTCCATAATATATTGCCTAATTTGTGCCTTCTGCTAATAGGAAACTATGTTAATTAGAATTAGAAAAAAAATTGCGAATTATTCCTCACATTTTTCTGATTTCACAAGGAGTAGAGGAATAATTTGCTGGAGGCAGAGGAGAAAGAGAAGGGCCATGTGTGGAAATAGAGTAGAAAAGCGGGTGACATGGACATTCAATTGTTGATGGATTACTTATGTTTAATAGTGCCATTTTATTCAACTGTCCTGTGGTATAAAATTTTATCCGTTAGTTCCAAGGATAATTTGCTGAATGTTTTAGTATTTAAAAATTATAGAAATTTAACCTAAGCATCTAGACCTATACAAGTTTCCCAAATCTGAGTTTATCAATAAGCAAACATTTACTGATCGCTACTCTGTCTGTGACATTTTGCTCATCATGTGGGTAGGCATCATTATTTCCAAATTATAACTGAAGAAACAGATCCAAAGTGTTCTGAGCCACTTGGCCAAGGCATAATTTCAATGCAGGTGCAAATCTTTTGGCAGAAATGCTACTTTTCTGCATTTGCTCTGGGGTCTCCTTTCATTAGGGTACATTGGAAGCCCACATTTCCCAGCATCCTGGAGGTGAGCGAATACCCCAGAGACTGAGTTCTGGCCAAAGAGGTGTGCGGGATGTAACATAAGCCATCTTCAGAGATGGTCCTTGAAGCATCCTAGTGCAACTTCCGGTCCTCTTCTCTCCTTATGCTGTGAAATGGGAAGCAGCAAATCCTAGATGGAGCAGCCTGGATCTCTGAGTCACTACATGGAGGAGAGAGGACCGGGGGAGCTTCCCACACCTCACTGAACTTTGCATGCGAGAGATACAAATTTTTGTTGTGTTAGTTGGCTGAGATTTCTGTTGCAGCATCCAGCATTGCGCACTTTGAGAAATTGCTCTGGAATCGGGGTGACGTTATAATCAATGTTTGCTTAGCAATCCAACAGCAGTTGTTGAGGAAGATGCTAGGGTTTCCTCTCCTTGGCGAGGTGACATTTGAGCAGAGACCTGATTGATGTGAGGACTTGGGTCATGCACATATCGGGGGGAGAGGGGATGGGAAATAGGAGTATGCTCTTAGGGATAGGGAACTATCAGGGAGTTGTCACCCACCCATGCGACTGGGGCACGGTGAGCAATGGGGGAGAGCAGTGAGGGATGAAGGCAGGTGGAACTGGTCTCAAATGACCTGAGACAAAATCACAGTGGCTGCTCTAGCAAAAGGTGTCCCATGGCTCAAAGCCTGGCTTTAGTGATTACAAAGACCCTAGTGACAAAGATACACATGGAGAGCTTGAGTGAGATTATTTTAAAAATAATCTATTGCTTTACATATGATCTTAAATGCATAAGTGCAACTAAATTCATGAACTAAACATTAAAGTATACATTTGAATATATCATCTACCTTTCTATACATATGCACATTTATATATATAACATACATTATAATTGGTCTATAACTACATCATAAAATATATTATGATATATATTATGTATTTATTTAATATCTCATTAAGAATATGGCAAGCTGCTTTATATTAATGGTTATATTAATGTTGTCTTATATTCAAGGACATATACTTCTTTTTTTAAAAAAACTTATTTGTTTATTTGAGAGAGAGAGAGCATGGCAGGAGGGGCAGAGGGAGAAGGAGAGAGAGAATCTCAAGCATATACCCCGCTGAGAATGGAGCCTGATGCAGGGCTTGATCTCACAACCCTGAGATCACAACCTGAGACAAAAATCAAGATAGGGTGCTTAGTGGACTGAGCCACCCATACAGCCCTCAGGGACATATACTTCTTTTATTTTTATTTTATTTTTTAAATTTAATTTTATTTTTTCAGTGTTCCAAGATTCATTTTGGGATTTGTTTTTGCACCATACCCAGTACTCCATGCAATATGTGCCCTCCTTAATACCCACTACCAGGCTCACCCAACCCCCCACTATCCCCCTCCAAAACCCTCAGCTTGTTTCTCAGAGTCCGCAGTCTCTCATGGTTTGTCTCCCCATCCGATTTCCCCCAACTCACTTCTCCCCTCCTTCTCTCAGTGTCCTCCATGTTATTCCTTATGTTCCACAAGTAAGTGAAACCACATGATAATTGACTCTGCTTGACTTATTTCACTCAGCATCATCTCCTCCAGTCCTGTCCCTGTTAATACAAAAGTTGGATATTCATCCTTTCTGATGGAGGGATAATATCCCATTGTATATATGGACCATATCTTTTTTTATCCATTCATCTGTTGAAGGGCATCTTGGCTCTTTCAATAGTTTGGCAACTGTGGTCATTGCTGCTATGAACATTGGGGTACAGATGGCCTTTCTTTTCACTACATCTGTATCTTTGGGGTAAATACCCAGTAGTGCAATTGCAGGGTCATGGGTAGCTCTATTTTTAATTTCCTAAGGAATCTCCACAGTCTTTTCCAAAGTGGCTGCACCAACTTGCATTCCCACCAACAGTGTAAGAGGGTTCTCCTTTCTCCACATCTTCTCCAACACTTACCATTTACTGTCTTGTTGATTTGGGCCATTCTCACTGGTGTAAGGTGGTATCGCTTTTGATTTGAATCTCCCTGATGGCTAATGATGAAGAACATTTTTTCATGTGTCTGTTAGCCATTTGTATGTCTTCTTTGGAGAAGTGTCTGTTCATGTCTTCTGCCCATCTTTTGACGTGATTATCTGTTTTTTGTGTGTTGAGTTTGAGGAGTTCTTTATAGATCTTGGATATCAGCCCTTTGTCTGTACTGTCATTTGCAAATATCTTCTCCCATTCCGTGGGCTGCCTCTTTGTTTTGTTGACTGTGTCCTTTGCTGTGCAGAAGCTTTTGATACTTCTTATATATTTACGTATGTTTATCTTATATACTTATGCAAAGCTGAAAATGGACAATCTTGGGTTTTAAGCAACTAAGTAGTATATGGCCCAGAAACCACAGAAATTTGGATCTGATAGAAACATAAGAAATGGGGGTACTTGGTTGGCTCAGTTCATTAAGCAGCTGCCTTCTGCTCAGATCATGATCCCAGGGTCCTGGGGTTGAGCCCACATTGGGCTCCCTGCTCAGCAGGGGTCTCCTTCTCCCTCTCCTTCCGTGCTCTCTTTCTTTCTTTCTCTCTTTCAAATAAATAAATAAAATCTTGAAAAAAAAAAAAAGAAACATAAGAAATGGACTCCAATGCCCTTATTTTATAGATGAGGAACTGGAAGTCTATCCAAGGAAGTTAGGCCACTTGCTGAAATCCTCCAGGGAGGCCCGGTGTTAATAGGCAAAGACAGAAGAGTCACCTGCCTTGACACTTCTAGCCAGCTTAGCTCCACTCCCAGGCAGTACTGATTGGCTTATTCCTTCTACAGGTGCCTTTGCTGCCCAAGGCTGCGTCTGTCACAATGTTTCCGTAATACTAAAGCGTAGCTTCTGTGAGTTGAGTACCTACTATGGGCAGGATCTGGAGCCCCTCCAGAGCCTGTGCTCCTACCCACTGTGCTTACTGCCCTCCCCCTGCCTGATCCTGGCACTCCATCAGTGGTTTGTATCATTGAAGTTATGTGGAACAAAAAATGACTTAAGGGTACAAGGCAAGTGTGTGAGTATAACTCAAAGCTGGCCTTCTATTCTTGGAAGTTAAGCCTCCTGGAAGGCGTTTGAGGCATCTTTCCCACCAGCACCCACGTGAACCACACCATCCTCCCTGTCCCATCTTGCCCAGCAGCGAGGTGGCCATTCCCGACAATGCCTTGTCTCTGTCATTATCACCTGACTGCCCGGGAACCCCACAGCCTCCCTGACTCCAGTCTTATCTCTGAACAGGACACCCTCCTCTGCACATCATCAACTGCTGGTGATGCCAGCTCCACTCCTCAATTGGGCTCTATTCATTTGTGACCTCAGGCGGGAGCAGAGGAGGGACAGGCCAGTGCCCCCTTTCCACCTGAGCGGCTGCGATATGAAGCCACAGCTTTGGGACACTGAGATGCCCCGAGCCTCACTGCACTCCTGGGCACCCACACCCCTGCATGAAAGGCCCTTCTTGTTCTGGGGAGTGCGGCCAAGTGTGAGATAGCCCCTGGGGTGCTTTTCATGTGGCCGCATCCAAGCACCCCAGTCTGCATTTTAATAGTGGAGTTAAAGGTAACTTGATAGGCAGATATGCTCTGAGGCTTGGACCGGGGCCTATGTTCCTTTATCCCTACTTTTTAAATGAAAATAGCTGCGATGGCTAATTTTCCCCAATATCTCAGTGTGCAATTTAGCAAGCAGCTACATTCATTATGTAGTTAGCAAGAAACTAAAACTCCTGAAATATAGTTTGATTCATGTCGTCATACACACCTACAGCTTTGCTGTTGATCTGATAAGCCATGGGATGAAGATCACAGGATTCCTGGTTATCATCTCATTGTGTGGCCCCTCCCCCCGCCACGCTCTACCGATTCCTAGAAATGGCGCTAAAGGAAGAGGTAATTAATTCTTTAAGGAGACACAGGGTATTGTAAGCTATATTGAATTTTTCTTTTACTTTGCAGGTCAGTATTGCCTGTCGGAAATGGCTTTTGTAGAAAACCCTTGCCAGATGCCCTTGGTAGAGTCACATGTCTCTCTGGGATTTGCTCCTCTTATTTGCAGCTGAGAGGGTCTCTGCATGGTGAGGCTGTAGGTCAGCTTCTGGGAAAATGCATGTGCCCTTTGTGGTTCAGATTGGTTCCTAGAGTGGCCGACCATCTGGATTTGCTGGGGATGGAAGGGTTTCCTGGGATGTAACACCAAGAAAATGCTGGGCAAAAGCGGACTGCTGGTCACCTTAGCATGAACAATGTTCTCCCGCCTTTCTAAAAAGTTTTATTAGTAAAGCCCACAGGATCCGTGTAACATTTGTGTTTTTGTTAGTAAAAACCCATGCTTGGTGAGTGGTGACTCTGTCTTTTTCAGACAGCAGGACATTTTCAGTAGAAATGGTGGTGGCCACTATGATGAGATGTTGGAACTGTGGTTCTCCACCAGTGGTGTTCAGTCCTCGCAGGGCCCAGGGAGTGAGCCAGGCATGACTGTCTGGGATCTGGAATGCCAGGTCTCCTGTAACAAGAGCAATTTCGTTCAAAAAGCTGGTAGGATCCCTGCTGAGCGCACTGGGTGTGGCCAAGCTCCTTCCCCCATCCCAGTTTTGGTCCTTGACTGGTTGGTGGTCCAGCCCATTGGCAGAATGTAGTCATTCCTCAGGGTAGTGGGAAAGCTGCTTTGTAAAGAGAAGGAATATCTCTACATTCACTCAACCCCTTCATTTATTTTAGGAAATATTTAGTGAGCATTTACTATATGCTCTGGGGATAAAGTGGGGGAATAAGGCATAGTTCTGTCCTCAGGATGCTTGTAGTCTAGCAAAGAAAGCAGTACCAAAAAGCTGAGGATTCTGGGAGGAAGGGAATCGACAGTGATGGGAGTCCAAGGCAGGACAGCTCTCCTCATCCCACGACCACTAATGAAGGGTGATGTTCCCACTTCCAAGGCCAGCACTGTGAGCTTTCCCACTGCACCTGTAACCTGTGACTGCTGGGTATCCCTTCAGTGGGCAACTGTCTTGGGTAAGTTGGGATGATCCTCTTATCTTCAAAGACTTCAAAATCTGGGGCATTTTTTCCAATAAGGAAAATGCTTCTTAACACCCACTACATGTGGTAGCAATAATCTCCACTTTCTGAACATGTTTGTAGTTTGACAGCCCTCTGGATAATTACCATATCATTTGGTCAATGAGTATTTCCAACCAGTCTCTGAGGAGTAACTGAATGCCGACTCCTTGTCATAGCCTTGAACCCTCCCCAACCTGAGCCAGGGACCAACCTCTCCAGGGCACCTGCCTCGGCCATCATCACCCCTGCCACAGCCACAGCAAGGACTAGTGATGAGCTACTGGTTTGTAGGAGGCGGAACACTTACTCAGGGTACCGCTGTCCTGAATGACTTGTTTCTACAGATGACAGTTCCGTCCCTGGAGGAGAGTACCCAGATCAGCAATGGCCCACCGGCTGCCTCTGGCTCAGGTCCACCTTAGTGGGTGGTGATGGACACAGCCCTGGGAGGGCACTCTGCTCCTGCTTCCGGCACAGCATGGCCCAAAAGTGTGGCTGTTGGAGTCAGCTGCGGTCGAGCCCCTGGAGGAGAGATTGTAGGCATATTCTTGATCTTCTCTGAGTCCTGGTCTTCTTATCTGAAAATAGGAAACAAAACCTAACCCAATCAGGTTATTGTGAGAATTAATCTATGCTAACTGAAGGGCCAGAGAGTGATATTTTAGGCTTTGCAATCTGTATGATCACTAGGGACCACAGACACTATGGAAACAAATAATTGAGTTTCAATAAAACTTTATTTACAAAAAGAGGAGGCAGGCTGGATTTGGTCTGTGGGCTGTACTGCCGATCTAGATCATCTAGGTCAAAAGGTGGTACGTGGTGGGCACAGAGTAGAAGCTATCACCACTTATACCTCAGTATGGCTGGACGAGCATGGGCAGCCATAGTGAATTGGTGATACAAACATCAAGCAAGATAGGGGCACCGAGTGGCGCAGTCCGTTAAGCTTCTGACTCTTGGTTTTAGCTCAGGTTGTCATCTCGGGGTCCTGAGATCGAGCCCCTTGGTGGGCTCTGTGCTCAGCACAGAGTCTGCTTGAGATTGTCTCTCTCCCGTCTGCCCCTCCTGTTCATGTTCGTGCTCTCTCTCTCTCAAATAAATAAACCTTAAAGAAAATCAGACAAGATAAGTACGTGATGATAACGAGAATTAAAAAAAAATAATATAGTAAGAAAACAACACTTTAGAAAGGCTTACTAGGGGGCACCTGGGTGGCTCAGTCGGTTAAGCATCTGCTTTCAGCTCCAGTCATGATCCTGGGGTCCTAGGATCAAGCCCCGCATCAGGCTCCCAGCTCAGTGAGGAGTCTGCTTCTCCTTCTGCCTCTGTCTGCCACTCCCGTTGCTTGTGCTCTCTCACTCCATCAAATAAATAAATAAAATCTTAAAAAAAAAAAAGCAAATCTTACTAGGTGCCACTCTCCTAAGCACATTCTTTGTAGTAATTCACTTGTGCCTCAGGCACATTTTATTATTATCCCCATTTTGCAGATGAAGAAACAGAGACCAAAAGTCTCAGTGAGTTGCTCAGAGCATAAGCTAGAATTCAAACCTATATGATGTGGCTTCAGAACCCAGATAACGTGTATCATTACCTGGGAAACACTGGAATGTGATACTTCATTGTGTGATTTCATAAATCATATCTTTGCCGCTCCCTCAAGTGTGATGACTTCCTGCAGATTTAGGGGCTCTGGCCTTGCTGGGCCTGCTGGACCTCTGGCCTGGTCCTCAGCTGGGGTAGCTTCTTCTTCAAGCGCACCTCGCTCCCCACCCTAGGCTCTAATTGCTGGCCGACGTGGGAGATGCTTGGGGCTCAGCTAATTGCACGGAGCACCTGGGCAGCTCTCATTTACTGGTTCTAATGAAATGACTTCAGTGCTAGTGGTGCCCGTTACCTCGCTGACGGCTTTCCCTCTGCCCATTAACAGCGGAATTACTAGAGCCTGGAAAAGGTCTGCTGGGAGAGAAATAACTCTGACTCGGGTGGGACAATTATTTCATTTTTTACTATATATTACGTCCTTTAAAACAAACAACTTGTAGACATCATTTCATTTTGGAACCCTCTTTACCGATTCCCCAAATCCAAAATTTGGCAGATTTGGGTGATGGTAAAATTTCCACTTCAAGTGAAATTTTAATTTCCCAGGGATTTATTGCCATCTTTCCACTGGTGGGTGTATTCCCCTCTGCACTTAGAGCACTCTGTCCATTTGAACTTGTCTCCCGCACCCAGAATGTGTGAGTGTGTCTGCGTGTGTGTGTGTATCTGAGAAACCAGGGAATTGGCTTTGCTCCCTCCTCCGCAGCTTCACAATAGCAAATCAAATCAGAAAAACCAAACAATCAGTTCCTTGCTGGAGACGGGTAACATCAGTCCCAGTAAAGGAGGAACAGCCGGGCCCTCTCGCTGGACGACCAGATGAGCAGGGATGATCTCATGGGTCTTTTCCACGTTTGCTGGGTGATTCATACGATGTAGATGACGCTGGCTCTCGAATGAGCCAGGCCAGGGGCTTCCAGGAGAGAACAAACCTTGCCTTCTTTCTATTTTATTCCTATCTTTATAGGCTGGGGTCCTTGGGTTCTAAACATTCTTGTGTTGAGCACGTAGGGGAGAGATTTATTTTTCCACGCATAGGGAGGACTCGCTTTTGAGGCCACACAGCCCTGCCGTTTCAAAACCCAGTGCTGGGCAATGTTCCTCTGCCGGGTTTATGTGGAAATGTCGGCCTCCTCGGTGCCACTTGCCAGTCCAAGGCGGAGAAAGCAGCGCGCCACAGCCAAGTGGCATCCTGGTGCGCGCGCGCTCCCAGGTGCAACCGGGCAGGGCTCGGAGAAACGGGGGCAAGGTTTAAGGGAGCCGATCAATCGGCGGGGGGACTGGGGTTGGGGGGGTGGGGGGTGGGAAGGAGGGCTCTGCATAAAAATAGCGCACGCATGAACTCCTGCCCCCCACTCCTTAATGATCTCTCCGCTGACTAGCTTTTGGCTCTCGGAGGAACAGCGGGCGCCCAGTCTGTTACTCAACTGGAGAGAGATGGAAGGAGCCCGCCTGCCAGGTGGGCTTTCCAAGCCCGCACGGCTCTAAACTTCTCCACATGTGAACAAGTGTTTACAGTTTTAAAGATGTGTTGAGTAATTGCACATGCGAGATAGCTCCCCTTTAATGCGCCCAGCATGTTCCCAGGCTTTCCAGAGAACACCCTGGTTGACAATGGAATTGTTTGCCTTCTCCGCGTTGAGGCTTAAGGAGGCACTGGTTTGTGTTGAGACGTAATTGGTAGCATTTGTGCCTTTGTAGTTCTTTCTTAGCTACTGAAAATTACTGCCTTAATCCACTCTTTACTTACCCAGATTTCGGTTAGAAGCCCCATGGAACCCCCTTCACATCTCGGATCAGAGTGGCAGTTCTTAAGACTTATTTCAAGGCTCACACAACACCTCAAAATGCTGGTTAAAAAACAAACAACAACAAAAAAACCCGACAATAACATCAGTTCACTCTCGAGTTCTCTCTATGTTCAAGAATTCTGAATCCCCTCAGAATAATATTTGTTCTTTTGCTACTGAAAAGCCATTGAATACTCTCCTGTTTTTACTGATGGGTTTCTGACTCTCTCCCCCTACCCCTTAATTATTCCTTGCTCTTTATTTTCATGGGAAAATAGCTGGTGTCACCTCAGGGAGAGAGCGCATTCTGCCCTGCTTGTTATTTTTTATAGTGTTCTTTGTCTTCTCTCTGGCTTCCAGCAAAACACAGCCAAAATGGTTTGGCAGATCACTTTGCATTAGTAAAACTCTTTGTTAGCCTCAGCTAAGGTCCAGAGTAAAGGACTAACGTCAGCTTGCAAGTTGGAGAAATATACCGACCGTTACCACTGTCCTCCCAGCAGCCTTCTGATGGGATTCCATGGGCAAGCAAGACCAACGGGATGGATGACACCCTTCCTGTGTGTGTGTCATCTGCCTGCTGGTCCTCTGGCTGCCCCAGGATCTCCCTGTCACAGCTGACAAATCATGGAGCTTCATGACTGGGCTGGTGAATATCAATTAATTTGGGGGCTACATTTTCCAATGGGAAAATCTTTTTACTACTGTTTTTGCAATTTTCCCAACTGAGCACTTTGGCATCTGAGATGAGTCTCTGAGAAGTGGGGCCCAGGGGGACAGTATCCTTCCTCCTAGATGGGTAGCGCTGTCCCTGCCCCAGACACCCTGCCTCTATTGCTTCTACTCTTCCTTCCAGCCCTTCCATAGCTGAGCGAACCCTCACTTGACAGATGAGTATCTGTTTGGAGAACAGACCTTGCAATTTCTCTAGTCTTTTCAACATTTGAGCTTGTGCCTCTGCTTTGCCAGAATTAGACATTAATTACATTTAAAGGAGAAGTAGAATCATGTTCATTAGCCTTGATTCCACCCCAGACCTTGTCCATGGGACCTCACAGCCTCCCCTCCACCTAAGCCAAGGTGGGGCAGACTGATGGGTCCCCTTAGGAGGCTGGTCTGGTGGAAAGGCATCTGGAAATGCCTGTCTTCTCTTTCCCTTGTACCCCACTCCTACAGCTGCAGCACCAGAAAAAGGGCAGTTCTCATTCTGGGGTAGTTATTTGTGTGTGTTTGTTTTGTTTTGTTTTGTTTTGTCGTCATTTTGTGAGATTCTTAAGAGTTGTTACTGTGGTTGCTCATTTTTGAGCCATTCTCAAGATCTGGCATGGATCAGGTTCTTAATAATTCAGGTTCTTAATAATAGTGTTTGAATAAATCCTATATTCTCTCTGGACCTGTGCCTATTTCTGAGCTTGGTACTAACCCCACAATTGGCATTAAAGATAAAAATTCCTGCTGCATGAAATAGAGGTAAAAGGACTGGACTGGGAGTGGGAAGTAGAAGTTTAGATAGAGCCTTTGGAGGGTCTGGGGTCCATCAGCAGAGCAGTCAGATCTGGGGAGCTCTGATGTGGCAGAGGGCAGATCCAAAGGCAGATCCAAGGGCAGTCCAGGACAGAGCTGTCTGGGCATCATTCATTCCAGCACACAATGAGTGCCTGGGGAGAGCGACAGGCAGTAGTAGGTGGGCTCCTTGCGGACCCAATAAGGAACAAAAGAGAAGCAAATGCTCTCTTCCTTGTACATGCTGCTTACTGAGAAAGATGAACAATAAGATATAACATTAATAATTCTGGTAAGTTCCTCCCTAGCCAAGGTAAAAAATGGACATTACTCCAGGGGTCCTGTGGACAAGAGTAGACAAGGCAGGAGATTCAGGCTGGGGCTTTGGCTCCGAGAATCAGAAGGGACATGTGGGATCATGAGTGGGGACAAGGCAGGGATGAAGAGGCAGTAAGGGGGACTGGATATTGAATCCAGAAATCCAAGTTGGAGTTCCTTCAATGCCTTGAGTCAGGATCAGTTCTGAAGGAGGCAGGGCTGACCTTAAAGTTCAGACCACTTTCATTTATTTTTTCATTCATCAAATATTTATGGAACATCTACGACGTGACTGACACTGTTACAGACACCTAGAAAAATCAGTACCGTTCTTGTTCGCACAGAGCTTGCAGGCTAATGAAGAAAACAAGCAACTAGTAATTAGAGAAATTTATCTGATTATACAATGTTGAATGTGCTATGAGGGAAAGAAATAGGAACCTGGTAGAGTAACCAAGAGGTCTAACTAACATAAAGGCCTCTCTGGGGATTTGTCATTTGGCCTAAAGGAGCTGACCTGGTTTAGAGTGAGTATGAACATTCTGGTTAAACCTCACATGCAAAGGGCCTGTGGTCTGCAGAATGATGCCCCCTACAGATATTCACACACTAATTCCCAGACCCTGTGGATATCTTACCTAACATGGCAAAAGGGACTTTTTATTTTTTTTTTAATTTTTTTAAAATTTATTTATTTGTCAGAGAGAGAGAGAGGGAGAGAGAGAGCGAGCACAGGCAGACAGAGTGGCAGGCAGAGGCAGAGGGAGAAGCAGGCTCCCTGCCGAGCAAGGAGCCCGATGTGGGACTCGATCCCAGGACGCCGGGATCATGACCTGAGCCAAAGGCAGCCGCTCAACCAACTGAGCCACCCAGGCGTCCCAAAAGGGACTTTTTAGATTTAGGTTATAGACCTTAAGATGGGGAAATAACCTGGAAGATCCAGGTGAGCCAAATCCAATCATTAGAGTCCTTAAGAGTCGAGAACATTTCACGGCCGCAGAGAAAGATATGACAATAGAAGAAAGGTCAGGAAGAGGCAATGTTTGCAGATGGAGGAGGGACCATGAGCTGAGGAATGCAGGTAGCCTCTAGATGTTTGAGGGGCAAGGAAACAGATTCTCCCCAGAGCCTCCAGAAAAGAATACAGTACTGCCAAACGTGGACTGCAGCCCAGTGAGACCCGTGTGGGACTTCTGACCTCCAGAAATCCAAGATCATACATCTCTATTGTCTTAAGCTACCTCAGGAAACTCCTACAGGCCAGAAGTAGGAAAGAGCTTGGTCTATTCCAGAGGCCAGCAGGGGCTCAGAACTGTATGAGTGAGTTAAGCAGGGGATGGTGGACATGATGATATGACTTACATTTTGTGATTCCACTTGGGTGTTAGGTGGAGAAAGCATTAAAGGGCAGGTATTGGGGAGGTGGTAGGGGGAGACTAGCTAGAGGCTATTTGAATAATCTTCCCAAAGGTGGTAGGAGCTCAGACTAAGAACATTGCAGAGAAGAGAAGACGTAGTGGACGGGCTGGCCCGCTCTCTGGAGGTGGAGTTAATCAGACATGATGGTTGATAGGATTCAGAGAGCAAGAGAGGAGAGGGATCAGGGATGACCCCCAGGTTTCTGGCTTGCACAGAGGCTGGGAGCAAAGGGCAAGGGAAGCAGGGAAGGAGGCAAGCAGGGCCCCACCACACCCGGCCACTGCACAGATGGCCCCACCTACCACTAGCAAAGCTGATCATTGGGAAGCATCTGTCATCTCAGAAAATGAGAGAAAATCCTCTGAAAAGCAAGGAGAATGTCTGTTACAAAGCCCATTGGTTGGGACTCTTTCTGAAGATGGGAGTGATAGAAAAACCAGTCCCAAAAGTCTTAAGCCTCAAGAGAATTTGCTTATTTTTAAGCTGAAAGTTGGGGGTGAAAGGGGGTACATCAGTTTAATCACAGTTGATTCAGATCCCTCTCGTGGCCTCACTTCCTCTGAGGGGCTCCCTCCTCCACTCCTGCCTGCCAGCAGCCCCACACCCAGCAGAGGAGAGGAAGCATCCTTGCCCCAGAATGCCCAGAAAAACTATTGAGGTGATTTGGATTAGACCAGTTTAGATCAATCTCTCTGCTGTCCTCTCCCTCAGAAAGCCATGGCACAGGGAAGGGGAAGGAGCTGAGTGCCTAGGCGTGGGGTATGAGTCTAGTCCTTGGCTGTGGTTCCAGAGAGGGCAGAGTGTGAGTCTGAACAGAGGCCAGGGATGCTATGGACAAAGGGGGGAGATAGACCCAGAGAGCGAAGCCCCAGCCCCATCCCATCCACATGCACACAATCCCTGTATGCCATAATGGTTCAGAGCAAGTGTTCGCAGCCCCCAAACATGAGCTTATTGACTGAGAACTGGGTGCAAACAGAGCGCCGAGTCACAGATTCATTGTCTCTTTCCTGGACAGTTGCTATTCACCCTCACAATGGGTACAACAGAAATAGTGGGCTGGAGGAACCAGGAAAACCAGATGTGAAACAGCAAATGACTGGATACTTAGGAACTATAGACAATGTGGTGTCTGAGGCCGCCAAGGGTAGGGGCAGCAGAACATTCCATGGGAGTCCCTAGGCTTGTCATCCTGAGTGCTGGCCATGTCTTAGGAGAGGTCATTGGCCCTGTGGTTCCTTCCCTTTCTGCTGAAAAGCAGCGTCCCAATGGATGATGGTCCTTCCTCCCCTGGGTACTTGTCCCTTGAATTTGAGTGGCAATTTCCAACCCCCCCCCCAAATTTGGGGAGGTCATGGAGAGCTTTGGTCAGCCTCAGAGGGCAGCATGTTTGAAAAGACATTGTTTGTAGGGTTAAGATCGCAGTGGGGTCCATCTCTTGGCCCTACTTCCTTTGGATGAACTCAGTAACTGAGCAACTGAGAAGGGCACCCATTAGGGTCGAAGGTTCTAGAGCACCAAAGCACGAGTCACATCTCAGAAGAAGTTCTAACAAAAATAATAACCTTAAAGCCTCAGAGCATGGGCAGGGGACATTTTAGTCCATATAGCCCCCGGGTGGTTTGGGCCCACAGCAGATGCTCTCCCCGTTCCCCCACATGCTAAGAGTTTGCTACGGCCAGCAGCTGCAGCTCCCAGCCTGAGGGCTTTCTGTGGCAGGACTTGTTTGCCCCATGCCAGGGCAGGCTGGAGGACCTGGCTGGTGACCGTCCCAGGGCAGCTCCAGCCAATGACTGGGGGCTGTTGGGAGCTCCCACAGTGGCCTCTACTTCCAGAAGGATATCATGTTTCAAGTGCCCACTGGGCAGTGATGTGCTGGGGAGGAGGTTCTGGGGATGGAAGGGAGCACCTCAGTTATCAACCAACACCCCTCTCCACCACTGCCAGTTAGGAGAGGCGTTGCTCCGTGTGTGTGTGTATGTGTGTCCCTTCCTGGTAGCCTCAGGGGCTGTGGCCTTGCTTACAAGGTCTGTGATTGAGGCTTTTGCCGCCCTAGAGACCAGCATCCCTTATGATCTTGTGGAAGCTGTTAGCTCGGGTCCAGCCAGGATGCCCCGCTCCGGGAGCCCCTTTCCCATGTGGCCAGAGATTCCAGTCCTGCCCCAGGACCCCGGGGCGGTGGGCTGAGCAGATGGAACAGAGAGGCCCCCATTCCTCCCCCAGTACCTCACTCCTGCGCTGCCTTCCTTTCGCACCAGAACAGCCCTGTCTCGGGTTCGCCATCAGGAGGATTCTCAGAAATAGCGTTTCTATGGCGAAACAATGTCCCTTGTTTGGAAGTACACGGAGCTTATAAAATATGCTCCTGTGTTTTCCTGGATCGGGGTATATTGTGGAGTCTGGGGATTTATTTACAATGGAGAAATTGTTTTTGTGGATTGTGGTTAAACAAAAGGATTGTTTTTGGAGAGCTGAGTAAAGGAGACATTGTTTGTTACATTCGTTATTTGGGACACACACTGGAAAGGGATGTTTTATGGGGAATATGATGGTGGGGGCGGTCATTGGACATGATTGTCCTTTTTGGGGGTCGGGGGGGCAAGAGGTAAAACACTAGAACTCTGTCATCATCTGTCCTCTCTTTTCCGACCTGGCCTTTCTCACTCCAGCCTCTACGAAGGAGAGTGTGTGTGCCATTGTCCCGTCCTCGTCCCCTCAGCTGGGGCTCCAGGGACAGGCCCCCCCCTACAGCCCGGGGACAGGAGATGGGCCGTGGCCTGCCTTATCTTGCAGCGAGGCTTTGCCTCCAAGGGGCTCTCAGCACTTTGGAGACAGCCTCTCCACGTCGCCCATAAAATCCCCAAGCAGTGGGGGAGCAGAGCCAGTCAGAGTTCGCAGGGTGACAATAAGAGCTGAGTCTCAAATCTTGGCATTGCCACGGTCACATCTCGTGAGCTTTCCCAAGTGGCAAAACTAGGGCACAGGGAAGGAGAACTGATTAACAAGACTCCATTCTCTGTAGAATCCGGGCAGTGCCGTGTCTGTTATTGGAGAAGATGTGTCCCTACTTATTTAAGGAAGTTGTCTTCTGCCCGGCCCTAAGCTTTATGTATTTTGAATGGCACTTTTGGGGGAGCAGAGTGAACTTCAGTTACTGAGCATGTGGGTAGGTGTGTGTGCAGCGGCGGGGTGGGGGGGGGTGTGTTAGCCTAAAATACTTAAAATATCTATTCCCCAGATGCCATTTTCATACCTTCAGAGATCTTGAAGTGTTTTCTGTCTTTCTGGAGCCCTATTAAAGTGAAAATATCCCTAGGAAGTGTGTGAGCTCCCGCGTGAAGAATTCTTCATTCATCGGCTAAATCTGTAGGAATTAGTTGCTTGCCAACAAGAGCAGGTTTACAGATGTGTGTTTGGGGGGAGAGCAAGGGAGCTGGCTGACGGAGATGGTGTGTGGGTCCCACACCTCTTACTTGGCAGTTTTTCCCAGGGCAGGGGACATCTTATTCAAAGGAGCCCACCGGTGGATCAGACCCAGAGCGGGTACCGTGAGGGCCCAGGTCGAACCCCTCCCTCTTCTTGCACGTGCGGGTTTTCTATCGCAAGCAGCTCAGGCTCCCAGCCTCCTGCAGATGGAAAGAATGTGTGTGTCACCCCGGAACTCACGTGATGAAATCCTAACCTCCAATGTGATGTTATGTCTGACTTGAGGAGGGGCTTATTAGGTCACGAGGAGAGAGCCCTCGGGACGGAGATTAGAGCCTTTATAAACAAGTCCCCGGAGAGCTCCTTAGTGCCCTCTGCCACTGAGGAGGCAGCAAGAAGACACACATTTATGAGCCAGGAAATGGGCCCAAGTCTGCAGGCACCTTTAGCTTGGACGTCCAGCCTCCAGAATTCTGAGCAGTAAATGTTTGTTGGCCAAACCACCAGCCTGACTGGTCTAAGAGCCCCCTGAGGGTATCCTTCAGCTGGATGTGTGCTCGTCCTGTTCCAGGGCAGGCTGCAATGCTGGGCAGCCCTCCAGGGGCAGCTCTCAGAGAAACACCCCAGTTCCCCAGGGCCCTCCACCCCAGGAAAGCATCTTGCAGAGGCCCCAGTGGGCATCTATCTGCTGTTGAGCAGCTCTTGGGAGGGGAATAGGCACAGGTAAGGCCTTAATCTGCAACAACTGCCCTTGTGGGCGGTGCAAATTCTCCCACCAAGG
Organism: Mellivora capensis; assembly: GCA_004024625.1. NCBI lineage: Eukaryota > Metazoa > Chordata > Mammalia > Carnivora > Mustelidae > Mellivora > Mellivora capensis. The sequence continues at coordinate 129,776 of PISX010001928.1, read as the reverse complement.
TGGAAGTCAAGTTCCTCACGGATGTCGCTGAGCTCAGAGCTGGGGAATTACGCACACAGTTGGCTCCTGGGAGTCAGTCCCAGCACACGCCTGCCCATGGGATGGAGGCTCGGCCGCCCGTGGAGGCCACCTGCTCGTTAACACACCCTGCCCTGGCCTCCTGCCCTTCGCTGCCTCTGTCCCCCACAGCCTCCTCATGCTTCCTTGGATCCCCTCCCAAACAAACAACTTGTACCGAAATACTTCTTTTGGGGTCTGCTTCTGGTGGGATCTAAACTAGAAGGAGAGAATACTCATGGCTTGTTGTTCTTTGAACCAAGTGGGCAGAATTTTCCAGTGGAGGGAGAAGCGTGAGTGCTGGTGGTCTGGTCCCAGTCTCGCTTTCAGCTTTGCTCCCCACCAGAGCCCAACACCTTCCTCTGGCATCTCCTTCAGCCACCGCCACGTGATCCTTCTTCGTCTGGCCTCGTCCCACGGGGCCTCTCCCTCTTCAGTCACTTCCTCAGGCCCAGGTGGTACCCTGCCCCCTCTCCCAGGCAGTTCCTGGTCTCTCAGGGCACAATGAACCACTTCCTCCTTGTTTTGTGGAGCTGTTTGGACCCTGACTGTGACCTTTGCTGGGATGTGGTCTGTATTAGCTTTCCCTGGGTTTGTGACCCTCCGTTGCCGCACTGGGGAGCCTAGAAGGCAAGGGCCAAGCTTGGCTGAAGCAGTTTCCAGCCCAGGCAGCGGCAGCGCTGTCGTCAGTGAATATTTGCTGAAATAAATCAACCAGGCACTGGCCCGAGTTGTTGGCGCTCCAGCTTCTGCTTTAACTCTCCCCAGGTCACAGCCGAGCGCGCCCCCCATCCCCACGCAGGTGGGCACCGTGGTGGAGGTGACCACGAAGGGGGCGGCCCGAAGGGGAGGGACTGTTCCTTCCCAGGGCGGAAGAACTGCCAAGCTGCAGAGGAAACTTTCCAGTTTCCCCTCGGGGGGTGTTCAGCATAGAGAGGGGAGGTGAGATAGGATCTCCATGCCCCAAATTTCCATCTGACGAGAGACTCAGCCCTCCCAGCAGCCACCACAGTGCAGCAAACATTCTCAAATTGGCAAGATCTCTGGGGTGGGGGCACGTTAAGTTTTTCTTTCATCTATTAGTTCATCAAGTATCAAGTGCCTGGTCATGTTCAGGTATTAGGAGGCTCTGTCTGAACAGCCTGGGCCCCGGCCTTGTCTCCATCTCTGCCACGGCTGGGAGACTCTGACCACGTCTCTTCCCCGCCCGCATCTCCCTCCCCACTCCCGCAAAATGAGGATGACCGGGAATCTGCCTCTTAGGGCTGGGGGGACACTGGGAGCGGGCGACGGACATAAAGGGTTTAGTGCTTAGAACCCGGTACAGGCGAGCATCAAATACATATCAGCCAGTAGTAAAATACCAGCGAGGGCCAAGCTCTGTGCCACGCTCAAGGAGTGATGCGGCCTTCGCCCTGAGGGAGGCCATGGTCTAGGGAGAGAGGCAGACAACAGGCCAGTGACCCCGGTGCAGGGTGCTGAGGGAGAGCGAGGTCTCCAGGGGCTCGGGGGGCCCAGGGGAGCAGGCACGTGGCAGCGGCTCCCCCATCCATGAGCTGTCCTTCGTCTCCTCTGTCTTCTGATAAAAATGTTTAGTTTGGCAAAAACTCTGTCTCTTTCGATTCCTATTCTGGCATAATGGAGGAGGCTGGCTGAGGCCAAGCTGACCCTGATGGAGACAGCGTGGAGGTGTTGGGGCGGTCCTGCCATTTTCCCGTCCCCAAGGCCTCCTCCGCTAAGCTCATTCGACGCAGTGGAGGGGCTGTGGAGAGGTGACAGTGCTCCCCCAACTGTGCTGTCCACAGAAGCCCCTCAACATCAGGAAGGGCAGGCTGACTCTTCCTGACAAGGCTTCTGTTCAGATGGACTCTTGGACTTTGTCCCAACTACTTGAACTTTTTGATTGCTCTAATCCCAGATACAAATCATAAAAAAGGGAACTTTCTTACCCAGTTTCTAGCATGTCTGGGCTCCACGAGAGGCTAGAAATGGTATTCTGTATGAATCTTTTAGGTTTGAGGAAACAGGAGGTTGCAAAGTGGGGGGTGCGATTTTGCTCCTTGAGGGTTACCCGGAGGCATTTTCGTGAGGTGACACCGGCATCTGGTGCAGTAGAGACCAGGGATGCGGCAGAACATCCCGCAGGTGCAGGACGGCCCCCGCCGCAAAGAATGGTGGAATCATTACCACAATGTGCTGAGTTGTGCTAAGGTTGAGGATCTGTTCTAAGAGAATGCAGAGTAAGGTGTGTGTGTGTGTGTGTGTGTGTGTGTGTGTAGGAAAGGGCAGGGGACATGAGTAGCGTGCGAAGGGGGGATACTCTCCAGTATTTTTTCAAATGTCTGCGAAGCAATGGAGTAAGACTGCATGTTAGTCTTCACTCTGTTGGAATTTGATTTGCTGCTCAAGTCAACTCACCGGGACAGTTCTGGATCTTGTCTCTAGCAGGAAGCATTGGGGAACCAGATCTGGGAGACACTAGCAGAGCCTGGAGCTGTGTAGGGGACTGGCCGTGGTGCAACTGAAGCCCCCACGTGAGCCAGGCTGCGAGCGTGGCTGGAGAACTCAGCCTTCCAGAGGCCAGACAAGATGGTTCAAGAGCTGTGGTGGGGTGGAGTGGAGAAGCGCCTGGAAATGATAAGTAGGTCTCCCCCATCCCACCAGCCACAAGCAAGCCAGGTTCAAAATAAACAGGATGTCCTCCTACCAGGAGGCACGGATGACGCTAATTGGCCTGGAGGCGCGGTGCTGGCCGGCGGGCAGTCCTCACTCCCGAGCAGCCGGGAAGTGGCTATGGTAACACATCTGCTCGGCATCAGGATGCTGGGCGGTCAGGGCCACTGCTCCCCGTGTGGCACTTGCAGAGCAAGTGGCCTGGAGGCCTTTGCCCCTTTGCAGATTTCTGGCAATGACTCTTCTTTTGAAGTGGCTGAGCGTTCCAGGGCCCTTGGATGCTATGCAGGCTTCCTGTCAAGTTGGGTCTTGCTGGAGTGACTATTTATTTTAACGTCTCCTGCTTGCAAATGACTCCCCCAGGCCTGGACGTGAGGACGCTTCGTTTCAGTCTTCGGCCGCAGGGTATTTCCAACATGGGTTGTTTCCAGGAGAAATGCAGTCAGAGACGGTAACCCTGTGTGCTGAGGGTCACCACACCTCCCGTGTATCAAAGGGGCCCTAAGTCCAGGGTGCCTGTCACGGCACCCTGTACCAGAGGGAGACCCCATGTTTCCTGTGGGGATTTGGAAGGAGCCTAGGAAAACAACAGAAGGCTCTGTGGAGTAACCTTCCTCTTTATCCAGGCTGATCACTTAGAGGAGTGGGGGTGGTTCTGTCTTTGAATTAATTGTGTTGAAGTTTCTTGAATGTCTCCTATGGTCTTGACAAGGCCCTGGATCCTGGAGATGCTCAGGAGAGGTGGTGTTGAGAAAAAAAAAAAAAAAAAAGAGGTTAAAAAGACATACACAAGGGACGTCTGGGTGCCTCAGTTGGTTAAGCATCTGCCTTTGGCTCAGGTCATGATCCCAGGGTCCTGGGATTGAGTCCCCCATTGGGCTCCCTGCTCAGCGAGGAGCCTGCTTCTCCCTCTACCTGCTGATCTCCCCACTTGTGTGTCCTTCCTTTCTCTGACAAATAAATAAGTAAAATCTTTTAAAAAAAGAAAATAAAAAAAGACATACACAAAGTGTCATGGAGCCCAAGGCCTGTGCATAGGACATACAGAGGCCCTGCTCTTTTGTGAAATAAAGGGTATGGGGTGATGGAGGTGGGACAAAAAGGGGAAGTGGTTAGCAGTGAGATGAGATCCCCAAGAGTGGAGTACGGTGCTCATTTCCTTGGATCCGCAGCAAACCGTGTGATTCGGCAGAATCTGGATGTGGAATCTGCAGTCCATTTAAAATGTCTTAGGTAAGACTTGGCAGTCCATTGGTAGACCTGGGTGGGGACATCAGTGAAGGGGTTTTTGTTTTGTTTTGTTTTAGGCGAGTCTACCTGTCTTGTGTCGGGTTGGTTTCTACTCACGGGCCGGTGTGTGCCATCAGCCCACCCCCCGAATGAAGGGTTCTATGGAAGAATCTGTGTTGGCCGGAAAGCATCGGGTTTGATTATTGCTGTCTGCTCAGGTCCCAGGAGAGTGGAGCGCAGAAGTGTGTGGCTCTCGTTTGCCCTCCTGGGTAAAACCAAGACCCTTCAGAGCACCTCATGGAGTGCATGAGTCTCGTCTTGTGTTTCTGCGTGAGGTTTTGTGGGGTTCACCTCCTGTTAAAATGGTTCTTGTGTGTTAACCCCCGTCCTGCCTCCAAGGAAGCTCATGTGATGGGACATTTTGAGTAAGGGGACAAGGCTGGGGTGGCCACCACACGTACATACTTCCCTCCAGCAGACGTGGGGCCATGTCTGGATGCTCCTGAATGTCCCCTCATCTCCAGGGGAGGTAGTGCCTTACTTGCTCCTTGAAGATCTCTGTGCACAGTTGACAGGGTTGCCAAGACCACGTGACTGCCTAGAATCCCCCCAAACTCCAGATTTAGAGTCTTTTTTTGTTTTCTCTTATGTATTCATTTTCTTTTTAATATATTGGATTGTGGCTAGAGTAACCTTATGTGACATATCAAGAAGACCTAAAATAATAGCTCCAAGTGCTTTTGAAATGTGCTTACCTTGAAGAGGATTTTAAAATTAATTTGTGGAACATTTCTAAGTCACCAACCTCTAAGCCTGCAGAGAAATTTCTTACCACCTGTGAGTGGCTCTAGATCACATATTCTCTACTTTATTTTCAAAAGTGATGTTCCTTATTTATTTTTCTAAATACAAAAGCCAAACAATATGCATTATGGAACATTTGGAAAATATAAAGAAGTACACATATGAAAATAAAAGTCAGCTTTATGTCCTCTGCCAGGCAGGGCAATAGTCACTGTCAACGTGGTGGTATTTATCCATCCAGTCTTTTTGGCGTATGTATAACTGATATACACTTCAAAATAAACTTTATAGATATTTTCTCTCTTCTCAGGCAGGTTTTCCTGAACGACCCTATTTAAGTAGTCTACTAGTCTTCTTCTGTTATTTTCTATCTCTTACCCTGCTACATTTTTCATCATAACATTGACCTTTATCTTAATAGCCAATATCCAAGGATGTTACGTTGTATAGCCATTTGTTTTTTTATTTGTCCCCACCATGATGATGTGAGCTCTAGAGGGGCAGAGGTGATGGGTTGACCATATCTACATCACGAGGGCCTCAAAATGTGCTTGGAAAGTGGTAGGTAATCAGTAAAAAAGTTGTCGAGTAGGTGAGTTAGTGGGTTCTTAAAGTATTTCGCCTGCGATTGGATTCCCTGTTGTGCTTTCTTACCAAATATGAGACCCAGTGTCCTTACTGGATAGAGGGCACATTGTCTCTCTCACTCCTGCCTGGGTCCTCCTCCCCGCCTCTTGTCCACTGTTCTGGTAATGAGTGTGTTGTTGTCCTGCTTCTGTTCGTGAGCACCATGACATTTAACCACTGTGTGGCCATTGCAGGTGGGTGCTGGCCCTCCCTCGGGGGACCTTCCCTGGGCACCAGCACGTCCTGGTACACCTCTTGTCATGGGCTCCTTTCTTGGGGTCTCTGCTGCCTCCTTCACTGAACACCACCACCCTGCCAGCCAAGTGGTTGTTTGGCACTGTGATCATTTCTGTAGCCTCACAACTTCTAGAAAGCAGGGACTTGGTCTCTCCAATTATCTTGTGATTACTAGAGAGTTTCTATCATGCCCCCCCCCCGAATTTTTTTAAACCTGTACGTAGCAGTCAAGAACAAGGACTTTAGCATCCCCTGGACCTGGGTTCGAGCACTGATTGCTGAGTCCTAGCTGGAGAACCTTGAGCCAATTATAACCTTTGTGGACCCCCAGATTCTTCATCTATAAAATGGAATAAAACTCCAAGTATCATCGTTATTATTTTTAGGACTTGATGAAGAGGCCAGTCCATGACATGAAATACAACCATTACCCCTTGCCCTCCCCCCTCTTGAACCCCACTATCTAGCCACACAAACACCTTCTACTTTTCTGTGCAACTTTCACATCTGCACCTTTGCTCATTCTCTCCCTTTTGCCCGAGGAGGCCCTTCCCTAACATCTCTCCTTGGCCACATCCTACACATCTTCTAAGAACCACCTCAGGGCCACCTCCTCAGGAAGCTTGCTGTGATTGGCCTGCCTCCCTTCAGCACCCACAGCCCCACTAAGGCTTTCACGGGTCCACAAGGCATGTCTCTATCTGCATGTCGCCCACTTTATGGTTGGGTAGTCTGTCTTCCTTGCTAGATGATGAGCATCTTGAAGGCAGGGGCTGTGTCTCCTTCTCATCCATTCCTGATACCAGTCCAGCACCTGGCCCTTAGCAAGCTCAGGAGTAATCTGTTGCTCTTCAATGAGTTGCATGGATTGGATTGAAGAGTATTTGTCTCCTGGGGGATCCTCTTGACATGGAGTGCTGAGGACATGGGGTTGGAGAAAAGGATTGATGATTGGCCAGAAGAAACAGCAGAATTGACCCTAGTGATTAAGAAGAAGGCAGACACGGTAGCCAGACTACCTTCCCCTTTCAGACAGGGGCCGTTCAATCCGAGGTCTTCTGAGCAGCTTCACTTGTAAATGGAAATGGCTCACCCTTGCAGGGTGAAAGCTGGCCCCATCTCTTGCTTTCTGATGAGGATGGCCAAGTTCAACATGCAGGAGGGATGGATGCAAAGACATATGTATCACACCCAGGCGGCTCAATGCTCCCAGCTCAAAACAAGACCCAACTGAAAGGATCAAAGCTTGCACATGGCCAGGCAGTGACAAATTTATGAAGTCCCGTCATCCACATGAAAACACTGTGTATTTTAATCTGCTCAGTGGAAATAAATCAATCTTGAGTTTCTCTAGAAGGAATTGTGAGTCGGCTACACTTCTCCATAAAGATGTAAGGGATCTATTTAAGCTGACTTCTACATCTCTCAGAGAATCAAGGTTTTCTTCCCAGTGGAGACATCTAAATGCACCTTTGTCTTCCCCCTTTCACAAAAAGGCTTGAACATCTAGCTTTCAATGAGTATACAAGCTTTGTTATTACACTTAGATTTACAAACAAAATTGTTGGCACAGGAAAGCCTGTGGTAGGTAAGACAGACCACCCGTAAGTATGCGTATGAAAGCCCAGTTGGAAAATCTCCTTATGTCAGCCAAAAGTGTGACTGCATTTCTAAAAACTTGGCTGTTCTCTTGGTGGTCGAAACAGTGAACCTTTTTGTTCATTGAATACTGAAAAAACAAGTATGCCAAAGAGCGCCTTTTCCTAAAGGGTTTCAAAACTCTTAGCTATTTTTGACTCTTTCTCTCAGGGCTTGAGAACATTTAATAAACATGAATCAGAGATGTTTTATTGTTTTGTGTGTATGCTGGAGATTTCAGGTCATGGCCAACAAGAGTTGGCCAATTTGCCAGCAATGTGCCTTACAATGAAGCCTCTTTCTGCCCGTATCCTCTGGCCGCAGGCAGGGATGGATGCTGGATGTACCCATTTCACTTCTGGGGATGTGGAAGAGAGGTTTGCCCATTGGATGGGAGGGGGAAAAGCACCGTCTTTTATCCTGGAGAGTCCATTGTGCAAGATGGCTGGCCAAGTCTTCAAGCACAGTCTGTGGTGATGGGAGAGAGAAGCTGTCTCCAAACTGGGAGGAGACTAGTGACTGGAATTTCATGAGCTTGTTCCTTACAACCAACTGAGCCAAGAAATTCTTCAATTAGTATGTGTGACATATATAAAACATATATATATATGTATCTGTAATGTGGTTGACATATTAATTAATTCTATCATGGATGGGTAATACTTTATATAGTATAGTTGACATAATTTCTCTGATAAATTTTTATGTCTTTGTCTTGAACTCTGAAAGACTGAAAAACATTTTTTGAACCAGTTTATTTTTTAGTGAAAAAGTAGTTGCATGTACAAAGCAAAAAAATATGTAGAGTATAAAAATCTCTGCCATAAAAAATAACTCTTCCTTTCATCCTGGGTCCCCAAGTCCCCTCCCCATGGCAACCACTGTTAACAGTCTTCTTTCAAGTGAATCATTCCAGAGCAGGTCAACACACACACACACCTTCAAACCATATAGCCGGATCCAACGGGAACACACTGTATTGTTCTCCACCTTTTCCCCTTAATAATTTATTTTGGAGATCTTTCCTTAAGGCACACATTCACCTACCTCATTCTTTTTAATGACTGTGTAGTGTTCAAAATGAGATGTAGCATGATTTAATGTACCAACCCTCACCCAAGGGCACACAGTTCTTTGCTAGCTTTCCGTTACAACAGACAGCCTTGTTGTTTATCTTCCCTGTACAGATTTATCTCTAAGAGAATCTCCTAGATGTGGTTTCTCAGTGTCCAATGGGTACATGCATTGTCATTTACTATGATTGCCATTGTTGTTATCGCTGTTTTTTATAGATATCCAAACAGATCAAGCCAGTTTACTCACCCACCAGAGGGCCAAGAGCACCTGTTTTATTATCCCTTCTTAAGCTCAGTGTGTTTCAAACCTCAGTCTTTGCCAATCTGATGCATGAAAAATGCCACATTAAATGTGAAGGTTTTTGAAGATGGAGTCCTTATGGCTTTCCCATAGATATTACAACATCATGGATCTTGAACACTCCTTAGGCATTGGTTGGTCCAATGTTCTCATTTTATAAGTTGAGGAAGGAAGCTCGGCATGGGAACGCCCTCTGCTGTTCCCTGCAGCACTGACCCGCCCTGCCTCCACCAGGGCAGAGCGGACAGCAGAACTAATAGGGCTAACATTGGCTTTCATGCCTGTGGAACCATCGCTCCTGGCGAGCACCATCAGACCAGTTACTCAACTCACTGGTGAGATAAAGTTGTATAATGCCCACCTCATCCCTCACTGCTCTTGGGAACATAGATCACATCTAGGCAGAGTTTGCCTTCCCACCTCACCTCAGTGACTCCATACTGGAAACTCCTTATTGGGGATAGCAACATCCTTTTTGACCATGTGAGAGAATTTCTGAGAGGTTTATCTCCTGGAAGAGGTCGTGCATCCCCTTATTGTCTCCAAGCATATGATTGTAAGATATGGATGATTGACAGAAGATCATTCCTAAGGGGGAGGGCTTTTGTTTGGGGGTGAGGGAGAGGGAGTGCAGTCAGGGGGAAGGTGAAAGGTGAAGGCTAATAGCCTCTGTCTTAGTCTGTTCAGACTCCTAGAAAAACAAAACAAAACAAAACCCACCACAGATTGGGGAGGCTTAAACAACAGACATTTATTTCTCACATTCTTGAGGCTGCAAGTCCAAAATCAGGGTGCTGGCAGAGTTGGTGTCTAGTGAGGGCCTGTTTCCTGGCTCAGAAATGGCCATCTTTTTGCTGTGTCCTCACATGACAGAAGCAGTGAGGGATTTATCTAGGGTTCCTTCGATCAGGGCACTAATCCCACTCAGGAGGGTTCCACCCTCATGGTCTAATCACCTCCCAAAGGCCCTGACTCCTAATGCCATCACACTGAACTTTAGGATTTCAACATATGAATCTGGTGGGAGGACAAAAGCACTCAGTCTACAGCATCCGGCTCTGGTCCTCTCTTCACTAGTGTTGTGTCTTTGGGTAAACTCCCTAATTCTGTCAAGCCTCAATTTCCTCATCTGCAAAATAGGGATAATTAGAGTATCTATCTCTTATGGTGTCCATGAGGATTCATAAGGTAACACAGGAAAAGCATTTGGCACAGTGCCCAACAGGTCGCTAAGCTCTGATAATATGAAGATGTTCCATATCAGTGTTCTTTACTGCTCTCCAGAGCTCATCTATCCTACGTCTTCATCCCAGCCACCTCTGACCTTCACTTTCTTTATCTGCACTTCTTTTTGCTCTCAGATAACTCTCCTGATCAAGGCATTTTCTAAAATAGGAACGTTATGAGGAAAAGTCACTCCCTCCTGGAAGAAATAAGCAGCACCCCAAGGAAGGCAGGCAAAGAATCCCCCCTCCCCCAAGAAAAACCAAGCCCTCTCTCAGTTGTGCTGAGCCAGTTCTAGAGACTTAGGTGGTGTGGTGGTGTTTGGAACCGCAGTTCGTCATCCAAAGGCATCTGGGAGAGGGGTGTCAGGATTTATCTCAACTTCCTCAGAGCCAGCCACCAGAGTCTTTTCTGTCTGTGTTCAGCATGCTATTGTTCTGAACTTGACTGACATTCTCCCCTCCTGTTTGATTTCAGAAGCTGGCGCCCTTGGAGAGAAAGCCCATGTGGCAGACAAAATGGCCCCCTAGAAGGCTGGCTGGGATAAATAGCTTTTCTAGACTGTAGAAATGCCAAATAGAAACTATGCCCCTCCAATATTTTAAATCTAAAATACTGATGTCTTTTCTCTCTTCTCTAGTAATGGTACAGTCTAACTCCTGAGTTTTTGAAGCTGGTAGTTGGTTGTGGTTCTTGGCTTTAGGTGTTCAAAGTGTGTGTGCATGTGTGTGTGTGTGTGAGTGAGTGTGCATGCGTGTGTGTTATTACCATCTCTTCTTATTAGCCATTCTCTTCATACCAGTAGGAGAACTGGCTTCCAGGAGATCTGCTGGCTTCTAGGAACCGTAGAGGACATGTTCTGTGTGACCAGGTCACAGGTAGGGTTTCTATGACCTGTGTAGTTTTTGGACCACTCACAAAAACATCAGGCCTTTTTGATAGAGCTGAAACTGATGCTATATCCGCCCTTTTGCTAGAAGAGATTCAATGTAAAGATTAGTTATAGGAACAATAGCCCCTTTTCACCTCATTTTTATGTTACACATTCTTCTGATTTTGCTAGCGCTGCCTCCCCTCAGACAATCAGGGCTCTGTCAGAAAGCTTTCAACCATGTTCCAAACACATTTAAAAAAATAACACACACACACACACACACACACACACACACCCTAAGCACAATATGGGCACTTCACATCCACCTTTATCCATTGGAAGTCTATAGAAAAATATAATTAACTCTTGTTTTATGAAGAGCATGTAAAGGGCATGAGGCTGGTGATTAACAGATCAGGGCTCCAGAACCAGCAATGCCCCCCTTCGCTGCAGGGGGTTGTTGCCTCTCTGGGTCCTGTTTGCTCAGCTGTGTCACAGGACGTTGGGTTGAATGATCTAGATTGGGGGTGGATTCCCTCCACCCGTGACATATCTGAATTCCAGCTTCATGCTGCTGTTGTTCATTCCTGATGTTTTCCTTATTGGTTTATTTGCCTTTTTTTTTTTCATTTTTGGAGATTTCTAAAACAAAATGAGTGAAGAAAGTAACAACCATTCTATTCCCGTCCCCTCAAATGAATAGGCTGGTGTTATGAACTCTGAATCTCTTTCTTTCCTCCTGCCCTCTTTTAAAAATCATATGATTAATATACTAAATGTGAAATGTGCTCATATTAAGCAAAAACTTGTACAGTCCATGCAGAATAGTACAAAGATGAAAGTTACAAAAACACACATGAAATCCTACCCTCAGAAACAAATATTCTTAATATAAATTGAACATCATTTCTTCCCTGTACACATACATACTTATGGATAGACATATTAGGTGGATGGGTAGAAATCATTTATAAAGATGGATTTAATCTGTTCATATTCTTTTAATGACAAGTGCTTAGATTTAACTTTGAGCATAATAAAAAAAAATCTGAATTGAAACAGAAGATTTGTTGGAACCACAGGGGTTTCTGTACCTTATGAAAGATTTTTTTCTAAAAGAATTCTTTAAAGCTAAAAATGTAACTTTAAGGTGATGAGAAAAGAATTTATTGACTCATGTAACTGGAAAGTCCAACGAGAGAGTATTATTCTAGATGGAGCTGGATCCAGGAATGACAGTGAGATGAGCAGGTCTCTATCTTTCCCTTCACCCATGGCTCTTGATCTTCTTTCTAATTTGCTTCATGCTCAGACCAGCTTCCCCACTGGGATGGCCACATCACAATGGGCAGCTCCACTTACATTATAATGAAATAGAGATGCTGGAATTCTCAAAATACTGGAGTCATTGCATCTTCCTTGTTTAACTATTTGTTTCAATCTTAATCAATATTCACTGATTTCCTGCCTGATAAGATAGAATGTTAGCAGTTTCACACTTCTGCCTCACCTCTTTCTACCAGATTTATAACATTTACCTTTATCATTTTAATTCCTATAGTTGTTTAGTGTTGCTCTGACATAAAAATGAATTCAGTGTCCACTACCAGTCATTTTAATATGGTGCTCCATTCCTGATGGCACTATTTTAATTTATCATAATTGGCTGGATTTTTTGAAGCAGCTTTTTCAAAGTTGTTCATTATGACCATATACCCAATGGCTTTCATGTTTGAGATTGTCTCATGTTGCTTTTATACTTGGATGGTATCTTAGATTGGTAAAAATTTCTTTGAACATACTTTCTTTCCTCTGGTATTTGCCATTGGGCCAATGTCTTCTGGCTTTGAATTTTGCTAAGAATACTGAGGCTAAATTGATTCTACCCTACATTCACAGGGACTTTTTTTTACCTGCCTTTTTGCTTGAAGAATTATTTCTTTGTCCTTTAAGTTTAATAATTCAAAAAGAGTATGTCTTAATTTAGGAATCCTCTTTCATATTTTCCTGGAATACTGTATGCTCTCTCAGTCAGAGGATTGGGGTCTTTCTTAATTGGGGAATATTGTCATCTGCTATATATCTAAATGCATCTTTATCTTCTATTGGGGGGGTCACCAATTATTTTTATATTGGATTGGTTTTTTTCTGACTTCTATATTTATTAACTTTTTTCATTGTTTTTCCATCTTTGTGATTTTTTTTAAACTCTGTATTCAACTTGATTATTTCAAACTTCTATAGCAGTAATATGAATTCAGATTTTTAGTTCATGTTTACCATTTCTGGCATTCTTCATTTCATCTTGCAGTTCCAAGTTTCATCTATTGTCTTTTCTTTGTTGTTGTTAGCTTAAAGAAATTTCTTTAGCATTTCTTGTATTTTCATTTAATATATTGTATTTTAGATTCCAGGGTTTTTATTTGCTTCTATTTCTCTGCTGAGATTCCCCATCTTTTTACTAAGACTGTGTATTTTTTAAAAGTCCTTAAATATATTTTTACTAGATGCTTTAAAATCTCCATCTATTAATTCCAACATTTGTGTCAAATTGGGATCCATTTCAATGACTATTTTGACTTCTGGGTTTAGGTTACATTTTCCTTTCTTTTCACCTTTAGTTTGTTTTGTTCTCATTGTAGCCTGAACATTGTGGATGATATAGTGTAGAGACCCGAGATTCTGTTATCTTCCTCTGAAGAGTGTGGAGTTTTATTCTCATAAGGAATTAAATTACTGGGTAATCATCTTGAACTTGTAAAGGTTTGGTTTTACAGTTTTTAATGTGGTTCTGTTTTGGTTTTGCCCTTTGTCTAAAGGCGAATCTTTAGTTCTAGGATGTAGTCTTTATCCCTAAGAATAGCCTTTCTGGGATTTCAATGAAAAACATGAGGTATTTGCCAAGACTCTGTAATTTGTCAGGATCCAAGCTCAACATTTTGTCTACCCTGCTATGGTCGGCAGCTGAAATCTCTGCTCAGCCTTTTTAGGCTTCTAGCTGTTTCTTTCTGCTAATCCTTGAAGTATTTCTACCCATGTGCAGTTCAGGGGTCAGCCACAGATATGGGGAAATTATATATACATATTTGGGGGCTCTCCATTAAGGCTTTCATAACTTTCAGATGCTCCAGCAGCTCAAAATTCCATCTTCAAACACTTCAAGCCAGTAAGTTTGTGGTTTTCTGCTTGAGCTTTGGCCACTCAATACTCTGTGGACTGAAGAGTTTGCTTCCTCAAGGAAAAAGTCATCTAAGAATAGCTCTCCTAGTGCACCTCCAACTTTCAAAGCTTAAATCTCTCCTTGTTCTGCCTGATTTGAGTTGCCTTCTAGCAACCTTAAATAGTTGCTTTATATATATTTGTCCAGAGTAGCTACAATAAAAGTTATCCCACCATTACTGGACTTGAAACTTCACAGGAATGTGATGTTAAACAGTATCTATTCTGTACTATTAGTTTCATAATAAATTGTTACTGTTCTCATTTTATGAGAACTGTAAATTTTTACTATTCTCGTCATGTTATTCTCACATCTCATTTTGTTTCCTTAAACCCGAACCTCCATTTTTATCTCACTTTATGGGTTTAATATTTTATTTTAGGATCATTACTTTCAAAAAATGTTAGAAGTTTCATTTATTCAGGAGCACTTCAGACACCAAAAAAGGATCTGCCATGTTAAGATGGTATTAGCAAGAGAATAAGCCCTACTCGGCAGCATGGCTGAGTGATTTCCAGTCATCTCCAATGTTATCTTGCCCAAAGTTGTGTTATCATCAGTTCCTCCTTCTATATACAATTGTATCAATTTCCTAATTGATACAATTTCCTAATCCTTTTGTTGCAAATGGTGCAAAATTGGACTCAGATCAGCTTGAGGCTGGAAAGGAAAATGATGGATCCACATGACTGAGAAGTCCAGGGATATGTCATTTCACATGAAATCTGATCCACAAGCTCAAATGTTGTCCCTAAGACTCAGTTTCTTTCTTCTTCTCTCTATCACTTATGCCCTTGGTATAATGTAAGTTCCATTCTCAGCAGATTCTCACCTTAAAATGGAAAGATGGCCCACCCAAGCCTCACTTTGGTATGGATTCAAGTCCAATAGAAATAGGAGGAACTGAATATCTGTGAGCAAGTGCCATCGACTCTCACTAGCTCTGACTGTCAAATCCCTTATCCCTGAACCCAATACTGTGCCAGAAGAATGTGAGCCTCTCGTTGGCAGGCTTGAGTCAGTGGCCTCCTCCACATGCATGGCTTGAGTCTGCTCCATTGAACCACATGGACTGATGGTGCAGGAAGTCATTTCCCAAAGGCAAACTGTAATAGTGTCAACAAAAGAAAGATCACTGGACTCTGGAGGACAATAGAATGACAGGTTGTTCTCTATGCCAGAGAAGTGTGTTGGGTGGTTGGCTGGTGCCAGGTATTATTTAAAATATCAAAGGTCCTGAATAAGCTTCCAACTTTTATGCTCATCAGTTGACTTCATGGTGTGTCTCAGGATCTATAAGAATGACCCTGGAAGAATCCATGTTAGTCTCCAAGGCAGATAATCTGCGATATTCACAGAAAGGTGAGATGTTCCTGTGGCCCACCTACCACTTATTTTCTGCAAAGATAAATAATTCCAGGTTTATTTGAGGTAAAAATAAGTTTTTTTAAAATTTTATAAAATTAAATAGTAAAGTATTTCTTCTGGGAGTTAAGATCAAATATGTATTTAAAAATATTTG
The DNA here is from genome assembly GCA_004024625.1 of Mellivora capensis. Lineage (NCBI taxonomy): Eukaryota > Metazoa > Chordata > Mammalia > Carnivora > Mustelidae > Mellivora > Mellivora capensis. Next base: position 114,293 of record PISX010001928.1, on the reverse strand, counting down.
ATATTCTAAGCAAAAATATCGTGCCAGGGCCCATGGAAGCTACAAAGGCCTCTGATTATCTCAGATCATTCTTTCTTATTTATCCTTTTTATCTTTTTATCTTTATCTACCATTTAAAACTTTAAATCAAATCTTATTTATCCTTTTAAGAGAAGTGAGACTTTCTTCTGGTACAGTCTGTTTGTGCAAGGTTTTAAATCTTTAGAGAAATATGCAAGAAAGGATCCTCCGAGAACCCTATCTGGGATTTGTTTTTGGTAAACAGACAGAATTAGAAAGAATTGGGAAGAATTGATTGCTCTCCTTTGCTGTGTAGCATGAAAGAGAAATTCTCTGTAGGACAGGGCAAAGCTGGTTGGGCTGTATTCTTTCTTTGGGGCACTTCACTTTATGGTCTCTGTTTCTTGTCACTTCTCAGGTTATCTGGGAACTTTTAAGGCAAATGTGTGGACTGGTTAGTTTCTCTTAATCAATGTAAGCATCGTTTCATCCTTACCTGGGATTGTGCTGTCCTGGTGTAGATAAAGAGGCTATCATCATGTTATTCTCACATCTAACCTTTAGAAGTTAAAAATAAAAATTTTAAAAAAATGTACATCTGAAGAGTTTCCCAGATCTCTTATCCCAGTTTGATGTATGGAGGCTGCTGCTTAATTTGATACTTTTAGGATTAAGAACAGGTTTGAGACCTGTGGAAACACTTTTTCTTCTTGAGTGAGTGTCTAACCCATGTTTCTCAGATGTTTCTATAAAGTTCTTAACTGGTACACCATCCCCTGTCCTAGAGGTCAAGAAGAAACCCAATGACTAATTATTATTTTTACAGGCCTTTATAGTGAAGAGTCTCGGGATTAGGGGTCCCTCACAGTAGAGGGAGGTGCAGATCTGGGCATATCACTGCATGTTTTGAAATTCCTACCATTTTCCAAATATTATTTGTACTCCGTTTTATTTAAAAGACAAATATTTCACATTTGTAACAGATAAGGAACTTGGAACCTAACAAATTTAAAAGCAACCTCTTGCAAGCTACCCAATATTCAATGACTCATGAGACTTTCAGGGTGACCAAGGGTTGCCTGCAACAGCTGGGGGTCTGAAGGTGTCAGCCAAACCTGTTGTGGTTTCTGTCCAAGGACTGCACCATTTTGAGGGCTTCCTATCACGTGACCCACCTGCTTTCTGGAAAGCTAGTGATCAAGCCCCACATGATGAGGAAAGAGGTATTTTTGCTCCGAGAACTTGAGCAAGGCTGTCTTGCCAAGGCCCTTCCAGCCTCTGGGCCTGCTCCCCTCTCATCCAGTCTCTGAGCCACAGCTCAAGTGATTTTAAAAAGCACAACCCTGACCTTATCACTTCCCCTGATGAAAGCCCAGAAGTCACTGTGTCACTGCACAATAACAACCCTTCAAGGGGGCGCCCTACTCCCTTCAGGATGAAGCCCAAATTCCTGTGTATGCCCTGCAAGACTGGCTGTCTGACCCTCCTGGCTCTCCAGACCCTTCCTGGCTAGGTCCCTTCCCACCTGGGGCTGCAGATGGGGAAGGTACCTTGCTTTCTCTTCTCCTGTCTGCCCTGCTGGCCCCACTGCCTGGCCCCTCGGCCCCCCTCTCTCCACCCTCCCACTTATCGTGAAGCTCAGACATTAGTTCCCCCGGGGAATCTCCCTGATAGTCCCCTCCCTAAAACCTGAGCCAAAGCACCTCTCCAATCTCCTTCCCCCCACTGACAGCCATCAGTACTGCCACCTTATGGCCCCAGGGTGGGCCCAGGATGTGTCAGATGCCTAGTAAGTATTTGTTGAATGAATCCAAGCTTACTTTACAACCCTTTCACAGGTAGGGCTGGGAGGACAGAAAAATTAGTTGAGAGCTGTTTTGTTTCCTTTTAAAAGAATTGTTTCTAAGAGTGTTATCATTGAAGAATGTGTGTGTGCTCGCGCGCGTGGCAGTTTCACATCCTTCCCTGTCTGCCGTCTTACAAAGGGTCTCTTTTGATTTGTGGCTCTCATGACTGAACATCAGAGAATGAAAAGCCCTGGAAACAGTTCATTTGAATTCAAATTTGAGGTGGTGGAAGCAATTGAATGGACTTCTCAAATTGTTTTATTGTTTATAAATAGTGATGATGTATTTTCTTCTAGTTTTTTCTTTTTTTCCTCTTAGAACATCTTGTCTGAGAGAATTGGAGGAGAATCTGGAAAGCCGTCCCTTGAAACATCCATTAACTGAAAAATGGTGTTAAAGGAACATATCTGCCTTGTGGAAATGTAGTTGAGCTATCATCCATCCATATGGGATGCATTTTACTTGAGTCGAAAAGTTTCTGAAGGGAGGAATCCCATAAATATACAAACGCTCTACTTTGTTATTCAACTCAATTCAAAAGTGCTACAGGGAATTTAACATAAGAAGCACTGGCTTTTGAAGACCACACCTACATTTTTATTATTGTTGGCATATTTACTGAAACATGTAGCATGGGTGATTGATTTATTTCCATGCTGTTTTGCTGAGCTCATGTTTAAGACTTGATTTCTGTTCAAGGCTGAGCTTTGTTATTGGGATTTTGTTCAAAAGATATTTTACAGTATAGGAATGGTTCCATTTTGACCTTCATTTCTGTAAGTAGCAGAATTTCTCTTGGAACCTCCCATATTATGGGTAAGGTGTGAAAATTAGATAGTGCCAGAGGATCTTCCAAAAGTCTCTGTCTCTGAAGTGCTTCCAGGTTGTCTTCCCCTCACTGGCTCCAAGCCCCAGGGCAGGACCACCTGGGTCAGGGTCATGAACTCACATGACTCTTTGATGCGGTAATGGTCCTAGGAGGTACTACTTACCCAAACATAAAAATAGATCTTGCAGGAGCTTAGTCTGGGTTCAGAATCCTAGGCTTGTGTGAAATTTGCATGTGGCTCACACTCTTTGCTCTTCCTTTACCAATGCTGGAACGCAATGCAGTTAGGGAGAAGATAAGACCCTGGCTAGCTGAATGGAAAACATGTAATAATATGAGTATCTCACCACTAAACTCCAATCTCTTTTCACCAACTCTGAGCCACCTCTGACATGACCAGAGGTCCTTGGGGGAAATGCCCTGGACTTGCATCAAGTGAAGAAAGTATTCCAGCAAATCCAATTGTGAGAATTCCTTTTACTGAAAGAAGCTCTTTGTGGAAAGGAAGGAGGGAAGTTGGAGGGGAGCTTGGAGCTCAGCCCAGTAACTCCCCTGCTCTTCTCTTGCAAAACAATCCACCCAGGCTCCAGTATCCGGAGACCACTGTGATCCCACATCTTCTCCTTCTGGACTCTCAGCAGTATCCAGGTTTGTCTTAACTGTTGATCTGACCCATCCAGTCTTCAGGCTGTTGTGAGCCTGGGAATCTTTAGGAAATAGCCATTGTTAGGCACTCTTAGACCTTGAAGGAGGGAACGGCCAAACACCTGTTCTCGGGAGGCTTCCCCAGAAAGGAGCATCTCATTCAGATGATAGGTTCGGGACCAGAAGCCCCTAAGACAAAAATCTCTCGTCTTCAACACTGCCCGTGGAAGCTTCTAGAGGAAGCACTGTGATGGACATTGATATACATTGACATTCCTCTTTCAAAGGTTCCAACGCTCCATTTTCCTCCTGGTCTGGCAGTTAATCACTCCTTCCTTGTGTTGAGCACTGAATGAAATAGTGGACTTGCCTCTGGGAGCCATGTTAGAGAATGCTTACTAAATAAGAGTGTGTCCACTCTGTGGCTCCCACAATAAAAATGTAGGGAGGGATGGGGAGAGATGCAACAGAGCCGCCTCTGACATGACAGACACTTATCTCCCAGTCCACATTTATTCAGGCACTTGTTCACTGAGGGAGAATTGCCGTATTCTTCCTTTTCTCCCATAATCCACTCCGCTTCACTCCCACGCCCTCCACAACAATCGTATGTCGGCTTGATGTTCCTCCACTATAAACCAAGCAGGAGACTTCATGATGGCAGAGTGCCTGTTTCAATTACTCCTGTACTGCCCACGCCTCCACGATCTTCTGTAAACATTTGTTAAATGAAATAAAATATTTAGGAAGAGGTTACATGAGAAATGAAAAGGATGAGAGTAGATGTTCCGAATGGTATTAAATGGGTGAAATTGACTTGGTAGCTGAGAGAGTGACCCCATTGGCTGAACTTGAGCAAGGACAGCATCCTGGAAGGTTTGGGATTAGAACTGCCCTCTGACAATGGGGTTGAATTAAGTTGGAAGACAGGGCCTGGAAGACACGATGACTAAATAAGTAGAGACAGGAAGTTATAAGGAGCGGGCCTAGAATTCTGGGTAGACCAGTTAACTAAGAAAGTTAGTACAGTGGAAGTATAAAAAGCACGTAATTAACCAAAAAGTTAGACTAAATTGAAGTAAAATCTTATATTTCCCAATCTTAGGGTTCCTTTCCTTGATATTTCTCCTTCTTCTTCTTCTTCTTCTTCTTCTTCTTCTTCTTCTTCTTCTTCTTCTTCTTCTTCTTCTTCTTCTTCTTCTTCTTCTTCTTCTTCCTCTTCTTCTTCCCCTTCTTCCTCTTCTTCTTCTTCTTCTCCTTCTTCTTCTTCTCCTCCTCCTCCTCCTCCTCCTCCTCCTCCTCCTCCTTCTTCTTCTTCCTCTTCTTCATTTTTTCTCTAGCACCTACCCTCTCTGACTTCTCAGTTATGTGCTAGGCCTCTCTTTATGGAATTTTACATCAGTTAGAAACCTACTGGTTGAACATTCCTAGGTAGGATCTGAGGGGGCTCAGGTGGTATAATCCCTGAAATGGGGGTTCTCAGTGACTGAGACGAACTGAGTCCACTACCTCCATGAAATGTAATGCAAATAGGTAGAAACGGGTGCTTCAAAATATATGGGCCAAAGCCAATGTGAATGTGCTACAATTGACTTCTATATATTTTTTCCAATGTATATTGATGGGGAAAAAAAGAGATTACTGGTTTAGAAAAAAGGAACTCTCCTGAATGAGGGTTGCCAATTTGAACCGATGGGATAATTCATACCATGAAGATGGCTTCGTTATCAAAAAAGTGTTAACCGGTGGAGAATGCAGTCAAGTTCAGAACATTTCTCAGGGTTCTAATGATAGAGCAAATGCAATAATCAGCAGCACATTTCCTGCATTACTATGCAAATCGCACTACAACGAAATTAATAGTTGTCATTTGTTGTGTTTCCTGGTTTCTCTTATCCCTTTCATTTTGGTATCAGAGATTAAGAAAAAAGGCATACTTCTATTATCAGTCAACTTTTGACTACATGTATTTTCATTCTTCTTGGCCAACCTCTAGTTCACTGACACAGACTTAATGGAAAGAAATGATAGTACTATTAAAAAATAATTATGGACTTAAAATAGCAGGCACATTCTTAACCACCATGGATGGTTATAAGGGAGATGGGTTATGATTAGAACCTTGAGAGTAACTGTGAATTATCTTCCTTCTGCTGTTTGGCGGGGGCAGGGGGAGGAGTACACATTGATTCTGAATATTTTTCCTTTTTAAAATTATTGTTGGCTGGAGACGGAATTTAAAGATAATTTGGCTGTGGCATGCTCTAATAAGCTGGTTTCATAGCTTATCAGTGATTCCCAAGGTGTGTGGGAGGGTGAGCTGGGTTACCAGAATAGCAGGGGGACCATTTCCATGTAAAGTCCCCGGGAGATTCTAACATATAGCTTAAGGGGGACCATTCCCATCACGCCTTGCCAGTGTAAGCAATTTCCCTTGGGTTACATAATATTCTTTGGGTATCTTGGGGATATAGGAGAGCCGAGAGCTACTAGCTTGAAAGGATTTTACAGCTAAAAGAACCAGGCCACTGCTACTTAATGTTCAGGTCTTAAAGGGTAAGATAGGCTGTTGATTATTGAGTATTGATTATGTGCTACTTCCTTGGCCAGGTGCTTATATCCAGCTCGGGTCTAAATCTTGTTCTCACTGCATGAATGAGGAAGTAGAAATTCGGCAAAGTGTATTGTCCAAGATTCCAGCCAAGTGGCTCTGTAGTGGTTTGTATCCTAGCTTTTCTGGCTCCAAATCTAAACAAGGTCACTGTCAAGTCTAACAACTGTGGCATGGCACTGCAATGGGTTTCTGGTTTAGCTCGTCACACTCTCTTTCTGTCTCAGGGTAGCAGCACCCTGACTCTCCTTTGGGGGTCATTCCCTTCTCACTCTCAGTTCCTGTGGCTCATTCTCACCCACAAACTCCAGGGATGGGCACCTTCCTGGCTAGAAGCCCATTTCACCATGGAAAAGTACACCTCCCTCCTGGCCCAAGGCCTCTCCTTCACTGTTGCTTGTTCATTTAAAAGTACGCCCTGCTTAAACTGATATGCATCTTGCATACCTACTTGACTGTTGGATGCGTCCTTAGAACACCGAAACAGCACAGCAATCTGGGCTTGCAAAACTATAAAGACACATTAAACAAGCCCACAGCTCAGATTCTATCATCCATAAAACGGGACAGTTGATGTATTCTCAGTCTACTTTCTAGGGCAATTTTGAGAATAAATTTACATAGGAGATATGAAAAAGTACATTAAAACACTCCGCAAAGTAGTTATTCTATATCATTCTTTCTAACATGGGTTGGAGGGGTGGGTACTAATGGGGCTGAGTGATGAGGAACTTTTTAAATGAAAACCACTTTAGGCAGGTGGAGGTCTGAAGTCTCCCAGGGGTGCTAGTGTAGAATAGGGGTTCTTAGTCTTTCCCCATCACAATGTGGAGGATAATCACAACCTGCATCAAAGCCCAGATTCCTAAAAACTCTGTGCTCCAAATTTCCTGGGAAGTAGAGCCATCCAGGGATGTGTTGCCACAAGTAGGAACGGGGTATCCATATGGGCGGCTCCCTTTGGACTGGGGTATGGTCAGCACAGGAGAGGGTGGAGGGCGATAGGATCTCTTTCCCCCAACACAGTCCACATCACCACCCTTTACTCCCTTATAGAGCAGATGGAAATGTAAATGGGTACAAATAGGTCATTAGTGACTAACTGGAAATCTGCTACAATTGTTTTTAATCTTTAAACTTTAGCAGCATAACTGTTTAAACATAAACTTAAGCAGAGATTCCTGGGGATGTAGCTTACAAAGGAATTTGGGAGTCACCAGTGGGTGGTGACCCTGCAGATGAGGACAGCCCACGTGGAGTGGGCGGTAGAGATATGTGGTCAGAGACATGGGGCTACCACATGTCAGATCGTCTGGGAACCTGCTCCTTTCAAAGATCAAGAGTGAACCTCCCTTTCTTCATCTCTGGAGTGGGGATCACGTTAGGACTGGAGACAATGTATGGAAGCATCTAGCCTGCAGATGCTCAGCAAATGGAAACCAGTCTTACTTATAAGACACAATAGTGGAGCGCTCTTCCAAGTCTCAGGGATTCGGAAAGCATTATGGAGCAATGGGTTTTTGCTGTTTCCTGCTGGGGTGTCAGGAGAAAAATGGAAACAAGCGAGGCATCTAATGCAGGTTCTCCTGGAGCTCCCAGCTAATGGGGAAAACAGACACAAGCCTAAGGAATTCCACTGTGGTTAAGTGTGGACAAAACCTACATGGAAGGGCAGAGAAAGTTCCGAGGCATGGGATTTGCAGGGGAGGGGAGCAAGCGATTGCATAGAACCAAAATGGCTACTGCCGTGATGCTTCGGAGCCCATACCCACCCCCCACCCCCGCATATTGTCTGCCATTCTACCTTTTAGAATGGTGCAGAAAAAGAACCTTTTTTTTTTTTTTTTTAATCCAGTTTGGCTCTTGGGAACACAAAGCCATTTCTTGGCACCTTCCCAGGGAGCAAAAGAAATTTACAAGGGTGTGACTGCGCTGATTACAAGGACATGGAGACATGAGCCTCTATCACAGGCGTATGTTCCCTGGCCCGGTGTAATCCAGTCCGGCCTTTCTTGCACAAACACACACTACCAGGCAGCAGCGTCACACCTGGGCACGTAAGAATGCCAGGTTCCTTTCTTCCTTTAAGAACTGTTGCCCTTAAAGAAGGGAACGAGATGCTTTCCTGCCATACAGCCGTAACAATGGAGCGAGTGACGAATGGCCTCCCCTCCCGGCTGCCGCCCGCCCATGTGAGGGTAGTAATGCTAAGTCGCCTCTTTTGTCTGGCCTGGCCTGGCCAAGCCCTGGGATTTGGGAGCCTGGGAGCTGGCTGGGAGTGCCGGCCCGGTGAGTGGCTGCCTGATGCACAGGCTGGGTCGGGACCACATCCAACCCTTTGTCTTTCCTGAAACCTCTCCGAGCAGCCTCTAAGGCTGGAGAAGACCTGGCTCTGTCCAAGCCCCATGTGGAAGAAAGGGCTGGAACAATGGCTCGCTCAGAGCAGGGATCCACACGGCCGTTTGCCAGCCTCTGGTCCAGAGGTAATGACAGCTTGTGGGAGCCCTTCACGCAGGAGCCCTGTAATTAATGCCCCACCACAGACAGAACTGGGCTTGGACAGCCTTTCTCCTAAAACTGGGTCAGGGTGGGGCAGTCCCAAATGCAGATGGGCATTGTTAAACTATAGAGACAAATAAAAGCTCAAGCCGGTAACAGCCCCACACTCTTCTCATTCAGCCTCTAAGGGAAAGGGACGTCCATTGTTTGCGTGCCAACAGGTTGCAGGACTATACTGGACCCTTTCAGCACGTGACTCGATCCAGACAGTGGGTTATTATTTCCATTATGTAGGTGAAGCAGACCCTCAGAGGTTAAGAAAGTGTCTGAAGCATTTGCATTAATAAGCCCAGTAGAAGAGCCTGGCCCAAACTCAACCTTGCCAGATGAACGCCATTTTCATACGCTCCCTTCTAGAATCATCCTCTGGGAGGACAGAAACCAGGTTTGTTGTTTTTATTGTGGTTCCTTCTGTGTTTAGCCCGGTATCAGTTCTCCCTAAGTATTTGTTGATGACCGCAGAGCTGCTTGTCCCATAATCTTGGGCCAAGCATCACAGAGAAGGAGCACAGGACTCTTCTCATGCAGGTGCTAGAACCCAGCAGATGTGATGTCCCCTCTTATCGATCTCCTGCTGTAGGGGAGTGCCATGTTGGGAACCACGGAGGGAGACGGACAAGCCATCCGCGATGGGCCAGCCCAGCGGCCAGCACACAGAAGTGTGTAGAATAAAGGTAGAAGGAGGGTCCTGCCTGCCAGTCTCTATCTCTCCACGCTGTGGAAGCCGGAATAGTGTTATATTTATTGCTTTTCTCGGGGTCGGCTCCTGGGAGGATATCACCGAAGAGCAGATGTTGTCTAAAATATAATCAGCCTTCTTGACTGGGGTGTGGTGGCCAGGTGACTGGGCCACCCCCCGGTTAGCAACAGACCCAGAACTACACCCCACACTCTGAGGAAAAGCCTGGGGACTTCTACATCCCACCCTTCCCTTCTGAGCCCCGAACTGCAAGCCTCCTCCTGGTGAGGTGTGACGGCAGAAAGACTCTTCTCAGGCAGCAGGACAGCTGATCTTTCGAGAAAACTCTAGCTCCCTTTGATAACAGTTTCCATTAACCTACCTGTTGAGGCTTACTGGGTGCTGGGACTGTTCTAGATGCCCTTTCAAGCCTTGTGTCATTTAATCCTGGCAGAAACCCTAGAGGAGAAGCACCATCATCACTGTGTTGCCAAGGAGGAAGACTGAGCCTCTGTGACTTGCCTGAGGTAGACCCGAAGGAGATCCCAGGCCGTGAAGCCCTGGGTCTCACCGACAGATTTCACTGAACACAGTAACAACTTGGCCATGTTTCCTGTACATTTTGCACTTTTTTTCTGGTTATAATATCTATATTTTTTAATCTAGTGAGGCATGCTTGAAAGCGCATAAGCCAAGAGATCCTGTCTATTATTTAGGCAACAGTTTCAGTGCTGACTTTCATATGAACCTTATCAGTGTCAAACCAGAGTTTACTAACACTTTGACGACTTATAAACAGGCTCCCACATGCTTACTTTCGTGCTTATACAAAGAAACACATGTAAACATTTCAAAACATTTCTGGTAGGCAATTAATTTTTTTCCTTTGGGAATATATCCAATGGATAATAATAATGAGGCAATGCATATTTTGGAGATAAATAATATTAAAATGGGTAGCTTTGGTGTCTTTTAGGGATTTTGGATGCTTAGAAATTGTCATTAAGTGTCTGTATACTTAGAGACTCATTTTTTGGCGTGCCCTGGGGAGTGTGCTCAGGAACCAGAGACGGAAGAGAGAGACCAGTCGTGAGGGTTTCTTTTGTGTATTTGGAAACTCTGTGTCTTCTGGAGAATTGAAGACTTTGGGGTTTGGGGGGGGGGCATCTTTGTTCTAAGGACAGTGCTGCACATCTAAGAACCTTCTCTACAGCTACTTCCAGGTTCCTTCCCTGCTCTTTCTGTTCTCTTTTTCATTTTTCCCCTGCTCTCTCTTCTCCGTGTGGGAAAGGTAGACTGAGAGGCTAATGGGGGAAAGGAGGAGCATGTTTATCATATTTTATGATCCCAGTGCTTCCAGAAGGAGAAACATTCCCCATCTGAGCATCCTCTCTGCATCTGTCATCCATTTTGAAAGATGTCTCCTCCAGGAGAAATCCCTGTGTCACTATGGCTTGCTTCTCTCGAGCTACATTAAGATAATAGCATTTCTCGGGGCACCTGGGTGGCTCGGTGGGTTAAGCCTCTGCCTTCAGCTCAGGTCATGATTCCAGGGTCCTGGGATCGAGCCCCGCATCGGGCTCTCTGCTCAGCAGGGACCCTGTTTCCCCTCCTCTCTCTCTGCCTGCCTCTCTGCCTACTTGTGTTCTCTGTCAAATAAATGAATCAAATCTTTAAAAAAAAAGAGAGAGAGAGAAAGAATACCATTTCTCTAACCAAACATTTTTGGCTAAGTGCTTCAAGAAAGACACCAGCAAATTCGAACCTGTGACCTGCAGACTTGAAGGTTGCTTATCAGTTGTCAGGTTTGAAAACCTCTCACCGTCGGTTTAGAAGGAGAACTGGAAAGGTCTTTTTTTTTTTTTTTAAGATTTTATTTATTTATTTGACACAGAGAGAGACACAGCAAGAAAGGGAACACAAGCAGGGGGAGTGGGAGAGGGAGAAACAGGCTCCCTGCTGAACAGGGAGCCCAGTGCGAGGCTCTACCCCAGGACCCTGGGATCATGACCTGAGCTGAAGGCAGAGGCTTAATGACCGAGCCTCCCAGATGCCCCTGGAAAGGTCTTTAAGACATTCACTACCTCTCTTTTTTTCCTGGAATATAGTAGGATTCACACTTCCCCACCCCTTCTGACACCGAACATGACCTTGCGACTTGATATGGCCAATGAAATGTCAGTGGCCGAGCAAGGAGCCAGAGGGTAACTTGCATTCTCTTTCCATCTGCCGTAGCAACTGGCAATGCTCCATCGGCAGGAGAGGCCCGGTCATCTGTGATGGTCACATCCTACATAGTATAAGTACTCTACAGGTGGGGGTCTAGGCCCAGATGTCCATCTCTGGGGAATTCCTTAGCTGGATGAGAGTTGCCTTCTGAGGTTCCTTTCTATTCTAAATTCCCCATTACTGTGAAATTTTAGGTTGGAAGTTAACTTTGCTGTTTCAAGGCATGATATCTCCATAGGATATTTCCTGACTCCTAGTCAAAGATCCATATTGCAGAGCTGGTTACTGCCTCTCATGAGCTATTACAAGCCAAATATTAAACATTGTTAGCCGTATAGTAACCTTTCCAAACCTTAGCCAAATCACTTAGTCTTCCTGAACCCCAGTCCCAGAAATCCAAAAATGCAGTGGCCACCAACACTGCCTACCATAAAACATCTCGGAAATCTTAAAGCCAAAGCAAGATGATGTCTCGGAGGTCTGGTCCAGCCCTCTACAGGTGGAAAGCAGTACCATCATTCCACGCTACAAAGGGGCATCACGCCCACCAACTCCTGTTTGCTGGGCTGGTGTAGGGGGTACATGCATCCTGATTGGGTCAGAGCTCTGCTCCCTCACTGGATGAAATGGATTCTTTCTGAACTCAAGAACTGGAGCCCCCTTGTCTCCTCTGACTGGGGCTACCTGCTGGGCTCTGTTTTATAAATAGAAGTTATGCATCTTGGCTCATGCCGTTGCAAAGCACCCAAAATTTCTACCTCATTTGGTTGATGCTTTATAAAATGACATCTAAAGAAACATTGTAAGGCCAGAAGGGTCCCACAAAAGGTCCTACAAGAGCTCTGGTCCTTTTTCCTTCTCAGAGTGCTCAAGTCCCCTTCAGTCGTTGGTCCCAGTGTGTCCTGTGTGTAAAGATTCCAATCCCCCCATCATTTTGGCCATTTCCTAATCAGTGGGAGGCAATGGATTTGCTAACTTCTGAATACCTGTCTTTCCCAGCAGATAGCATCCTTTTCTTGGTTATATCCCCACTAAGTTTTATTAAATCAGTCTTTTGCTGTGGAGTAAGTCCTGAGCTTTGACTGATTTTTTAACCCTAAGTAAATGTTTGGACATTTCAAGATCGCCTGTGCCCCCTCACCCAAATGGCCTTTTTAATTTTGACATGTCTTTTCAATGTAACATTGTTTCTATTTTCATACACTTGGAACACACAGAGACTCAGAATAACTCAATTCTTTGAGTCTTTCCTTCTTCCCTTTTTTCTCCCTCCCTCCCTCGCTTCCTGTCTTGTGGCATTCTGACCAGCTCCGGGCTGATCCTGGCTTCTTCGGGGAAGCCATTCACTGGACATCTTCCAAAGCAGCCCCTGAGAAAGTGCTGGCGGTAACCCCCATAGACTCATCCTTGGAACAAGCACCCTTAGGACAGGTCGCCTCCCCATTTGGGAGTGTGGTTACAGAGCTTGGCAGGAATGTCGGGCTGAAACTGATTCATTCATAAGCCTGGCCACAGTGCACAGAGAAAAGCCCTCTGCCTGCCCTGGACCCCCCGACCCCAACCAAACAGCTTCAGCTTATCTCTAAGAAGATTAGAGGACCTCTGGCTCATCGCTGGCTTTCTCCCGATGCCAAAAGGCCTGGCTGATCAAAGTCGACATTACTTCACATAGCTAGTGGCCTATCTCCGGCCTGTCCTGGGACTGCTGACCTCTCAATTAAGGTTTTAACAACAGTTTCTTTTTGGGGAGGAAATGCTCATAGCATGGAGGACAGTTTACACTACCGGACTGCTGGTCCTGACCCCACTGGCTGGGCGGCCTGTCGTGATTGCTAACCACGCAATTAGAGGCAATTTTTCAGTTCCCTCATAGAGAAAAAAATGTTATTTCTACCGAAACTATCTCCAAGTGTCCTAAAGCATTCTATTTTTCATATCTAATGAGGTGACAGTGGAATTTGTTAGATGAAGAGGACTTTATCAAGCTTTAATGCTAACATGCCTCTCAAATCCAGAGCCTCGCGGGCGCGTCGAAGGAGACAGCAGTAATCCAAAGCATGGTGTGATGGATGCATTTTGGGGGCATTCCTTTGCTTTCTCATGGAGGCCAGCCCCTCACCCCCTGTGTTGTTTCAGCCTCCTTGGAGTTTTGTTGGAAATATGGCCTGCTAGCTTGATCAAATTGAAATTGAAAGCCAAAGAAAAATATTTTGCCCCTTGGCACTGAAAGTTTTCCCAAAATATGTGAGCTTGTGAGATGAATGTTGTGAACTTGTGAATTATGGGGGAAATATAGATTTTTATAAAATAAAGATTTTATGGGGGAAATATAGAAGATAAATTCCTTCTATTGGGTGTTTGTGCCAGTTAGCTTGGAAGATACCATAGACTTATGTAATTAGTCTCTCTACTTGAAAAGCTTACACCGTGATTAGGGAGATAAAAGACTATTGCAATAGACCAGATCTTACAGATCTTAGGCTCCAGGGCAGACCAACTAGGGTTTGAATTTCAGCTTTGCTCTTTACGATCTCCCCCTCCCCCAGCCTCTCAAAAAGATTCCTTAGTCATGCGTCTCTGTTTCTTGGTTTTTACAATTGGACGAAGCCTTCTCTGTGCTTCTCAGGGTTGTCGTAGGAATCAAATGTTGCCCAGTGCATGGCATATGGGGCATGAATGGCCATATGCCATGCACTGAATTGAATGAATGGCAATTGCTAGTCATTTCATGATGGTATAAATTCTGAAAAGTTTGCTGTGAAAGAGGGGGTAGAATTTACCAAAACGCTGGGAGGCAGGAAGCCCTTCTTGGAGCAGAAGTAGACAGGAGCTCAAGCCGAGCATTAAGGGGACAGCTGGTAAACCCCAGGAGCCACTTGCTGGCCAGTTGATTTTTACGCCTGCCTTCCCAGTCTCTCATACCTTGTGTGCCTGCCCAGCTTGCTGAGAATTCCTGAGGAAGCCACAAAGTTAGTTTTCTGTATCTGTTACAGATGAGGGTCAGTTGTCGTTTCCATCATAAAATCCATGCTTCATGGGTCTAAAGCTTGGAATTTAAAATGACATGGGGCTTAAACTCTACTTAACGCTTTTGATTTAAAACCTTCTCAGAGAACAAGAGTTCTTGGTCCTCATGGCTCATAATACCACTGTAGGCTCTTTGAAAGTGAATTCTGTATCTGGCTTTGTGCAGTTTTTCCAATCACAAATAGCTTTAAACAAAAAGTCATAAAAACCCAACACTTTTAAAAGGCAAATGATCGGCCACATTTGCACTCTGTGGAAGAATGACTTGGTGACTTGAGAGGTTTCATTTTCCTACATTTGAAGGAGGACTTTCCAAAGTGGCTACTTTAAAAGAGAGTTTAAGCAGAGGAGGGAGAGACTTTTAGAGGCTACCTTCTTAGCCTCTGGAGATATCTATTTAATTCATCTATATTTTTACATGGCATTTTATTTTAAAGATAAAAATGTGTTATATACAGTATCAGTAAATGCTTTGTCTTCTGGCTTACGCATCAAAGACTTCCTACGGCTAAATATGCATCTGTTAGCAGACAGATCCAAAAACATTTTATTTAAAAATAACAAGATCAGTATCCCACAAGAATTATCGGAGGGCCAGGATCAGCGAGGGATTTTAATTTTTTGTTAAAAAAAAAATGATTACTCCGATTTCAAATTTGGAGAGAAACGGAGATGTGAAAACAAAGAAGTTTCCAGGAGAAGGTGGAGAGTTTGAAACACCTGCTGGGAAGCACTCATGACCTAGCTGCAAATCTGAAAGCTCCCTAGTATTGAGGAGCACACACAGGTGAGGTGATGGGGATGGAGGAAGACGACAGCACGGCATCTTCAGTTCCCTGCAGTTTCGGCTGTGAGCAGGAAGACAGGTCATGGAAGAACCAGCCTGAGGAAGATTCCTCTTCCCCTTGTGGACAGACACAGCCATCTCCCAGAGCCTTTTCCTTTTCATTTTCCAGGGCCCAAATGAAGATTACCTTTCCGACCTTGAACTACCTTCATAACTGGACTAAGATTCTAAGAAAGGCTATCAAAAAATGTATATACAGGGTGGGAAAGGGAGTTTAGTTTCATGGCCGATGAATTGGCTTCCATGGACTCGTGCTGGTGACAAGGAGACTAAAGTGCTCACAGACCCTAGTGAATTTCTATCTACTGGCAGAGATGTGAAAGCTAAGGTATCCTGGCCATTTCTGGGACGGTTAAAAAATAATGACTATATTGAACGGCTCTCTCTAGACTCCAGAGGCAGAGTCTACTTCCCCATCCTTAGAACTTGGCCAGTCTGTGATTTGCTTTGCTTTGACCAATAAAATGTGGTAAAAGTTGTAAAAGTTCTGGGGTCTAAGCCTCAAGAGGCCTTGCAGCTTCTGCCTTTTCCTTCTTGGAATCCAGCCACTGCATAAGAAAACCCAGATGATGTTTCTGAGTGTTGAGAGACCATGCCAAAAGAAAAACCAAGCTGCAGCCGGCGCCAAGGCTCCGGGGCATGTGAGTGGGGTCCCCTTTGTCTCTCCAGGCCCAGCTAAGCCACTGGTTGACTGTAAGTTGCCTGCAGTGAAATGTGAGCCCAACAAGACTAGTGGAACTTCTCAGTCAACCCACAGAGTCATGAGAAACAATAAATTATGGTTCTAAGTCAGGGTCTGCAGGCCAGATCTGAACAGATACATGTTCATGTCAATAAAGTTTTATTGGAACACCACCACACTCATGCCTTACAAATTGTCTGTGGCTGCTCTTGGGCTCAACAGCAGAGTGGAGAGGTTACAACAGAAACCACAAGGCCCACAAAGCCTAAACTAGGTACTGCCTTGCTCTTTGCTAAAGTTTGCCTAACAATGTTTTAAACTGCCAAGTTCTGGGGGTGTTTTGAAATGCAACAATAAAAAACACATAGATTTAGTGTATTAGTCAGTGTTGTCTAGGGAAACAGGACCAGTAGGAGGTGGCTTACATGATTACAGAGAAATGCCTGAGAAATGCTTAGAGCCACAGTCAGCAAGCTGGAGACCCAGGATTGCTGATGATGTAGTTCTAATCTGAGCCTGACAGCTTGAGAACCAGCAGAGCCAATAGTGTAAGTTCTGGTCCCAAAATCAGCAGTCTCAAAATCCAGCAAGAGCAAGCTTATGTTCCAGTTCAAGTCTAAAGGCTGGAAAAACTCATGTCCCAGCTCACAGCCAGGCAGGAGGAATCCTTCTACTCTTGGGAGGGCCAGCCTTTTTGTCCTATCCAGGCCTTCAGTGAATGGATGAGGCCTACTCGGATAGAGAGGGCGATCTATTTTCCTTGATCTATCAACCTAAATGTTAATCTCATCTAAAACACCCTCACAGACACACCCTGAGTAAGTTTGGCCAAATATCTGGGCACCCCATCGTTTAGTCAAGTTTATCCATAAAATTAACCATCACAGTTGGTACCTAAAAGTGAGGTGCTAGAGTAACAGAAACCTAAATTAAGACATTGGCTATGGACAAGGAAGTGGGCAGGAGATGAGAAGGATGCCATCAGCAGCACTGGAAAGAAGGGGTGAAAACTTCTATTGGCAGCTGGAGAAAAGAGAAACCCGGGCTATATAATGGTGGAACAATAGTCCCAAATAGTCCCGACTGTCACCCAAGGTAACTTGGAAGATAGAAAATTACCTGTTGAATTCATAGATCTGGCCAAGGAAATATCTAGACAGAATGTTGAGAGTACCCACTGTCTTTTCCTAGCTGCATATGATAGTATACACGAAGAGAGAGGTGAGCTAAAGAACCTCTAAGTTTAGCAGCAGAATATAGAGGAAATGGACAAGACTCAGGACATGTCTGATTAGAAAACAAGACAGTCTCTCATTTCCAGCACACACTCCCCACCCCAGCCAGTAAGACATTCTCCAAGTGAGACGAGGCACAGGGCCCAAATCCATCAAGGTTGTGGTAGTGAGGTCCCTTATTAGGACCTCAGAAAGTTTTAAGCTTATGCCTAAAGGAACCTCTCAGCTAGACAAAGGCTTCTAAGAATCTTAAGAGAGCATCCCACAGCAGGTCCACAGCCCAGATGAAAGAGATAGCTGTCTCGGAAAAGAACAATAGTTGGGGGGTACCTGGGTCACTCAGCCGGTTAAGCATCTGACTCCTGATTTTTGGCTCAGGTCACGATCTCATGAAATTGAGCCCCATGTCAGGCTCTGCTCTGAGTATGGAGTTTCTTTAAGATTTTCTCTCTTCTTCT
The DNA here is from genome assembly GCA_004024625.1 of Mellivora capensis. Taxonomy (NCBI): domain Eukaryota; kingdom Metazoa; phylum Chordata; class Mammalia; order Carnivora; family Mustelidae; genus Mellivora; species Mellivora capensis. The sequence goes on along the minus strand of PISX010001928.1, from coordinate 96,645 downwards.
CACTCTGCCTACCCCCCACTCCCTGCTCATGCTCTCTCTCTCTCTCTCTAAAAAAGAAGAAGAAGAAGAACAAGAAGAAGAAGAAGGAGGAGGAGGAGGAGGAGGAGGAGGAGGAGGAGGAAAAAGAAGGAAAAGAAGAAGAAGGAGGAGGAGAATAGATGTGCTTATATGATTTTGAGGCCATAGATTCTACCCCAATCAGAATTAAGGGAAATTGACAAAGTTTTAAAGACACTGTATTGGTGAAAACACCTCCTACTTGTGCCTAAATGGGCAAACACAGTTGAAAATGAAAACAGCCTCTGGATCCCCAACTTTCGAAAGGAAGGAAGCAAGCAGAAAAACCCCACAAAACTATTCAACTGCAAGCATGTGCCATTTCCTATGGAGAAGTAAGGACAACTCAGAAGGCAAAGCCAAGACCCAGGGAGAAGAATGAAGAGCCAAGAAGAAGAACAGCTTACGGAGCAGCTTTACTGCGGACTGGGTGTTTGGGTCCCTTCAAAATCCCTATCTGGAAGCCCTAATCCCCAGTGAGGCAATGTTTGACTTTGGGAGGTAACTGGGTTTATGTGAGGTCATGATGATGGAGCCCCCATGATGAGATGGGGACTTCATAAGGGGATGAAGAGACTAGAGCTCACTCTCCTTCTCTCTCTGTCATGTGAGAATGTCATATACCAGAAGATAGCCATCTGCAATCACGAGAGGGTTCCCACCAGACACAGAATCTGTGGATGACTTGACTTGGACTTCCTGCCTCCAGAACTGTGAGGCTGTGAATCCATGTTTGCTGTGTCAGCATCTCCCCCCCCACCCCCCCACCCCCGTCCACCGCAGTCTGTGGTACTCTGTTACAGCCGCCCTCACTGACTGAGACCCACCCCAAGGGAGAAGTGGGCCCCAGGGGAATATTGTTTGATTGCAAATTGGAAATTTGTGCCTGGTTGGATGTCAGAATGCCATCGGTCAGCAACCACCATGTACTTCTCATTCTTGTGCTTTTGAATGGAAATATCTACTGTGGTGACACACTTTACCAAGTATGTTTCCAACTTGGGGCAGATAGTAAGTCCCCTTAGTTGACAATTTCCCAGTTCCAGAGGAGCTGCTTCTGGAGAACAGTACCTGAGGACCTGCATCCAGGGCGTGTCATCTGTATTTGCTTTGAGACAGTCAAGATCCTGGACTTTGACACAGAAACTGACACTCGCATGCGGTAAGACCTCTAGGTAGGGGGTGAATGCGTTTTTCGTGGGCGGCCAATGAAAATAATTTTCCAATCCCTCCTATATGAAATCTATCCCATCATCCCTTATACTGACGCTGGCCTTGTGACTGCCATTGGCCAATAGGTTATGCCAGACGTGACATTAAGGGGTCTCAGGGACCTCACAGCTTCAGCCCTGGCCCTCTTGGCACATGAATGCTCCACAATAGAAAGCCCCAGCTCAACACCACCGAGTGACAAGAGATCTCATGAAGAGAGAGGCACAGCCAAAAACCAGCACCAACGCCCTAGACATATGAGTTAGGCCATCTTAGTTAAATTGACTACATAGTCAACCTACAGAGCCATGAGAAACAATAAATTGTGGTTTTAAGCAACCATATTTTGGGGTGGCTTGTTATGTGGCAAGGAATAACTGATACACTTTCCAACTAATTACTTTTATGTTCACATTCAACTGAATGAAATTCAGGAAGGAGGGCATGTTTAATCTTGCCATTTATGGGGAAGTAATTATGCATACAAATTCCAATATCACGCCTTTCTTTCCATTCAAACCTATCAGAATCATGGGCACTATACCCATGTAATAGAAATCCAAAATTGTGAAAACATATTTGGATCCAATAGCTAAACAGAACGGTTCTAAGCCCACAGACCACGTCACTTTATTTTTATTAAGAAATATATACTTGGATACTTGTTCTTTTAAAATGACCTCAGAGACCTTTCTTCCAAATCAGGAGCAAGAGTTTCCATCCCAGAACCTACCTGGGACAACCTAGAGAGACATATTTAGCTCAGAAAACACTGGTTAGCCACACAAAGCGAGAAAGCATTCTACTCAGCTGTAACAACATTGTCACCACAGTGAAGGCAGGGCAAGAATTTGGGGTCATTGTTTTAAGTGTGGCTGATTGCAGTCCTTGCTACTAGAGAATTAAAATAGAGCTTGACATTTGAACAAAAGTATCTATGAGTAAATAGAGCTTTCTTCTTATTGGGAAAAAAATGTATAAGCAGTGATGAATTTCCTTTTCACGACATTTTAACAGAATGAGGGCACATCGAATCCATAGGAATGTTCAGCCAGCTGCTGGGAGTTTCATGTGTTTACTGGCATCCTGCCCACCTCTGGAACTTCTGTGAGTCATTTCGGTTTGTGTCTATGATTCTGTTTGTAAGGAGGGAGCTTCTTTCCCCACCCAGGACTTGGCCCATTTCAGCCCCAGGCTGTCCTGAGCTTGCGGGAACTGATAACTCCAGGATTAAATACCATTTCGGAGATTCTCCTAGTGTTACTCATTCTTCCTTAGTAGGGTTGAAAGTGCATCTCTGCTACTGACTGTGGGACCTTGGGCAAGTTATAAAACCTCTCTGAGTCCCAGCGTCTCACCTATGGAGCCAAAGAGCCCCTGCCCCTTATAGGATAGGTACGACTATTAGAGACAATATGGGTACAACACCTTGATGATGCCTGTCATGTAAGGGTACTTCTCTTATAGGGTTTTTATGTGAACATAGCAAGTCAATACTTGTAAAGCTCTCAAAACATTGGCTTGCCATGGTAAGAGTTTGTTGAATAAGATAAAAATCTTCTAGATGCTGTTGTCATCAACCAATGCTGGACTTCGGGGAGTTTGCCTTCAATTGCGTCCAAGAAGCACAGAGTCAAAAAACTGATCGTATTATGACCCAGGGCCAAAATGCAACTGTGCCCTGGTTTCTGTGCAATCCCCATGCAGCGGATGCCTACTGTATGCACCGTGCTGAGTATCCTGGGAAGAACAGGGGAGGGCACAAGCATCAGAGGAGGAGAGCTTAGCCGGCCATTCTCTGAGTGTTCCCAAGACAGTCCGGACCCACTCCGCATCAGTTTGGGCTGCTCTAACAAAATACCACAGGCTGGGCGGCTTCTAAACAGCAGGCATTTGTTCTTGAGACGGGAAATTCCCAGATCAAGGCCCTGACAGCTTCAGTCTGGTGAGGTCCCACTTTCTGGTTCAGAGATGGTCATCCTCTTGCTGTGTCCTCACTTGGTAGAAGGGAAAAGAGAGTGCTCTGCGGTCTCTTTCAAGGGCCACCAGCCCCATTCATGAGGATGCCACCCTCATGACCTAATCACCTCTCGAAGGCTCCACCTCCAGGTGCCATCCCATGGGGGGTGGGCCTAGAATTTCTAACTGTGAATTTCAGTGGGACACACACAGTCCCTAACAGCATCCATGCTCTTTTCTTCTACCTGTCCCAAGGGATATAGTATTGGTAGGACTGTCCATCAAAGTGCCTTCCCTTCTCTGACCAAGAGGTGGCCTCCCACTCATCTAGGCCAACCAGAAGCTCTCTTGCCCTGGGATCGGAATCTTTGTCCCGGTGATACCGAGCCCCCACCCGATACTCCGGCTCTGACCACTCTCTGAAGTGGTATCGAGCCTCTGGTGAAAACCCTGGAAATATGCACACCGGTCATCTCTCACGGGCCCTGACGATTCCTCAGCGGGGAGCTGGAAGACCCGGTGTCTGGGGGTCGCCGCTCCACAGCCAGACGGAGAGATTCCCATGACAATCCTACCCTAAACCAGTGTTTTTCAAATTGGCAGCTGGTTAATGAAATAGGTGCCTGGGTGGTAACAAGCGCTTTTAAAGATGAACTAGAGTATAAGAAGGGAACAGAGTGGAGTGAAATGGAGGGGAGAGAGTACAGAGCAGATAGGACAAGCGTAGTGTGTCAGGAACATTTCAGTTGTTTGGACGAGTGTGTGCTGACTTGCAACGTAAAGTGTAAAAAATTAATGTCTTTTGTCCTGTGGGCTTTGGCAAAAACACAAAGCGTGAACCCATGTCCTGAGATATATTTCCCAGCCCCCCGCACCCCTGGTGATGGTCATCATCACGGAACATGGGGGGTGCGGGGGGAAGGGGCTGCCCTAAGCGCACCCAGCTCTGCACTTGACAAATAAGAAGTGGGCAGAGAAGGCTAAAGGCTCAGGGAAACAGGTCGTCAGAGCAGAAGGCTGCACAGTTTGGACGCAATAGAAACCACTGGGCAGACGAGTGAGAAGTGGAGAGCTCAGGAACCAAGGTGCTGACCCGGCGGGTGCCTGCTTCTGCTTCTGCCCCTCCTTAAGACCAAGTGTTCATTCCCTCTTTCAGCTCACACCTCCAAGACGACCAGAAGGCTCTCGATGGGCTGGCTCCTTTCATTCCCGCACGTTCTGTGAGCACAAGCGTGCGAAAGCTGGGACCTCTGACGTCACAGTGGGGAGGCAGAAATGGACCCAGGGCCCCATCTACTTGACCCTTCACTCGGCCCCGTGGGTCTCCCTGTCCCCCGGAATGCTGGCACCTTCCAGCAGACCCACTGCTCTGTCTCCTCAGCTGGCCGGCTGTGTCCTTTTGACCTTTTTAGTCGGCTCTCATTCTCTGTGGTGACAGAAGATCCCCTAAGAGCAGGGACAGCAGAGGCCCATCGCTGGTGTCTGTTACCTGGGAGGAGATTAGCTCGGGCCTGGTATGCAAAGCTGCTGGGAAGAAACTTAATTCTCAGTCTTGTCCCTGTTCCCCAAACCCATAGCAGCTCTTACCAAAAAGGAGACTCAATGCCTCCCCATTGGGACACGGCTGTTCCTCACCATGACATAAAATGAAACCCTGGTGTGGCACAGCCCAGAAACCTCTGCCCGAACTTCCTCTCCTGCAGGAGAGATCTTTGTCCCTCTTGGCTGAGGCTTGAGTGGCAAGCAGGTGGGTCTGATTCTTACTCTGCCTGCTGTCCAGAGGTCCCAGGTGCCCATTTGGGGGGTTTAGGAGGCAAGTGCCCTGTCTTGGGGTTCATTCCCTGAGACCTGACGGAAATGTGTTTGCTTCACTATGGAAAGAGCCATCAGCGAGATGCCCTTTGTGCCCGGCAGGAAAGGCTCAGGGCCGAGCTCACCCTCTAGAGAAAATGACCCTTGTTCTCTCTTCCCATCTGTCTATCTGCCGGCTGAGTAGAAAAATGAAGAGTCTGTTCGGCGGAGATGTTCATTTAATTTTAGAGAACTTAATTTTATGTTTAGAAAATGGTAAAACCACAAAAATGCACGGAGTGGGTATGAGAAAGAGAGAGATTGTTCTAGAGAAGTGGCATGAAGAGGCAGAGAGAGCTGTGATCTGAGGTTCATCCTCCTGAGATGCAGGCACGACTCCTGGCTATACCACTTCGATCTGCCCCTAACTCTACCTGTGAGTCTCAGTTTTCTTTTTCTGTGACACGGAGGAAAAGACAAAAGCTATCTCGGGTTTGGGAATGCTTGTGTGGACTCCTACCACGTGTCAGACCACACGTGGCAGCTTCTCATGCTCAGAAACGAATGTACGCCGTGCAATCCCGCTGCGGGGAGGTCATGTCCATGGCGCAGGTGCAGGTGCGGGGAGTCAGTTTCAGGGATTTCTGCGCGGTAGCCCATCAGACCTCTTGGATGTACATCTCTGCTGCACCACGGTTGCCTCAGACTTTTGTAACCGTGAAGACAAGGCTGTACACCATTCACTCATTCATTCATTCACTCACATGAGAGCCTACACTCTGCCAGCCCCTATTCCAAGACGGAGATATGTCGGTGAATAAGACAGATAAGGTCCCTCCTCTTGTCAGACTCTTCCCTCTTCAAGGGAAAAACAGATTATAAACAAGCAATAGGCACAAGGTAAGAGTAAGTGCTGTGAATTATATTAACAGGCCATGGGATGGAGTGAGTTCAAAGACCATTACTTAGAAGGGACGTGGCCTTCTTCAGAACAACAGTGTGAAAACACAGGCAGAGTCTGACTGACTTCAAGGAACAAATGTGCACTTCCAAGTGCCCCAAGGCCTTGGATGCCAAGTGCCCTGTGACTCTGGAAGCTTATCTTTATACCATTCCAAGCTGTTTGCTGCTAATCCTTGGTATTTTTGCCCGCTGTGATAGATATATGTCTTAATCTTCAAAAGAAGATCAGATAATGAGATTAAGAGAGGCCAAGAGAAAGAACAGAATACATGGTTTTATGCCAATTTGAATCCAATTTAGAAAGAAACATAAAGCATCATCTCAATAAACCGTGATTTTTCTAAAATGAATAGCCTGTGTATGTGGGTGTCTGTGTGTGTGTGTGTGTGTGCGCGTGCCTGTGTGCACAGTGCAAATGCATAACATTGCTTCCCATTAACAGAAGTTCCTCTGTGGCCACAACACATCGATGAGCATTGGTTGTCACCCCTTCCCCAGTACACCGTGCCTGTTGTCCCTGGGACTCTGAATCACTCGGGAGCTGAGGACCGAGGACATCAGGGTCTGGGTGTGCGGGGCACTCTGCAGCAGAGCCAGATCTACCCCCTTCCCAGCTGCACCCCAAGGCCATGAGGCCCCGTCTCTGCCATTACACAGGAGCAGAGTACGTGCCCAGCTCGAGTCTGCTCTGGCATCGTCTTTGCCCCCTCATGAGCCATTTTCCGGCTGTCTCGGTGTCCCCAGCAAATACCAGAGAAGAGCGCGGGCGGTGCGGTCCTCCCTCTCACTCCACAGTCCCCATTGTTCCTCTGCTGATGGCGCAGAGAGGGTTTTCACACTACAGGAGGCCGCTCAGCAGTTTGATGTAACGGATTTATGCGTTTAACTATTTAATTGCTTAATGGGTTTTTGACCACCAAGCCCTGTGTTGAAACGAAACTTCATGCAGAGTTCTAAAAATGTAAAATAGATACATGTAAGCCCGGGGACCCAGAATCTGTGCTGCACACCCCCCGCCGCCCTCCCCACCGCCGTCTCCCTTTGGCAGCCTCTAGGGAGGCCCTCAAAAGGCCAGAGCTCTTCTCAGAAGCCCAGTTTGGAAACCCCCCATCTCGTCCAAACCCCTTCCTGTTCTAGAAGGGCCGTGAGGAGCAAAAGGTGCCGTTGGCGTGGGGAATTGGTGGAAAATAGATGAATGAGTCAGAGCGGGACCGCAGAAAGCAGCCCAGCAGTGGCATGAGGAGGGCTGCTCTGGGGGACGTGGGGGTCATGGTGGGAGCCAGGGATTGGCCTGGGAAACAGGGTCCCCACTGCCCAAGAGCTCTGTGCACATCACCCACAAGCCCCGGGACTCTCGACCAGTGGTGACAGCTGGGTAGTACACTTCTCCCCGGGCACTCTTATGCACGTTATGAGTTTTGATATTTTTCTCTAACTGGAAGCGGTCAATCTGGTGTTTGTGAGGCGTGGAGGATGGGTCCCCTTCCCACCAATAATGCTCCTGGCCTCAGAGTGCTGCAGACCCCTGCGCACGGGCATCACGCTCAGGCTCATTCCGAGATGCTTCTGGCTTCATCTGACCTGAACAGCCACCTGGAAAACGTTTGGTCCCAAGTATCCTTGCAAGGGAGACAGACTGGGGGTAAGTGCCCTGGGTTGGGAGGCTGTGTGGCCCCGGGGAAGTTTCCCAGCCTCTCTGAGCCTTAGTTTTCTCATTTGTAAAATGAGGTCGACAATGACAGTTTACCTTGCAAGGTCAGTGTAATGAACACATGAGGCAAACCCTAGAAGTGCTTCGGACAGTGGCCAGCGTACGCTCAGGATGTCCCCAGAAAATGCTGGCTGTTGTCACTGCTGCTGCCTCAGACCTGCCTCTTGTCCTACTTCCCACTGGAGGAAGCCAATCTGCATTGCACAAAACTGCCCAAAGGGCTGTCTTCTAATGACCCTTAGGAAGAATTTATAAGAGAAACTTCTATGCTTGCTAACAAGAAATGTGCTCTCTGCGGGGCAATTTATCTGGGTTTTGTCATTTATTTTTTAATTTATTTATTTGGGAGAGAGGGAAGGGGGAGGGGCAGAGAGAGAAAGAGTCTCAAGGAGACTCCAGTCAGTCCAGAGCCCGACGTGGGGCTCGATCTCGTGACCCTGAGATCATGACCTGACCCGGAAACAGGTGCTTAACCGCCCTTGCCACTCAGGCGCCCTTGCATTTTGTCATTTAAATCTCATGCTGTACCAGTGAGAAGGAAGTGTTGAAGCTGTGTTCCGGGGATGAGAAAACTGACACTTGGGTAATTCTAGGAACTGGCCAAAGCCACACCGTAAACAGGGGAGCCAGGACAGAAACCTGAGGACTTGATTCCTCTCTGGTTCTGTTTGCTTGTTGTTCTGTAGAATTTGTTTTGATTTTGTAGATTCAGCAGAGACGGGCACCTGGGAAAATAAAACCATGATGGTGCTCAAGGATGAGATGCCAGAACTCCAGTGGGGGCAACAGGGCCCTATAGACAGTGCACGGCTCAGGCAGGCAGAGCAGCCCGACTCCCGCTTCGGGGGGTCCCAGGAACCACGCCGGTGGGTGGGAGTCCTGGCGGCGGTGGGGGGAGCAGAGGCACTGTGACCGTGAGCAGAGCTGGCGCACTTCTTGCTTCTGTCTAGGTTAGTCCATTCCGCCCTCCCGCAGGTGCTGGAACGGAGATCCCGTTCCATTATGAACCAGCCCCGTGGCCTTCAGCAGACCTCATACCCTCTCTTCAATTTCCTTTCTTCCTTCACCAAATGGGAACATCCTTGCTGGCGTCGAATCCTAGGCCATGCAGTTTTATGTAATTACACTCTGTAGGCATGCCTTCTCTTCTTGTAACGCAGAAGGATCCCAGGTCATGTGTGCCATGTAGCACTCGGGGAACGGCAAGTTCAGGGACGAGGAAAATGCCAGATCTCTGCACTGTTCAAACCAGAGGGATTCTTGCCATTTGGGCTAGGACAGACTTTACTGTCACCATAGAAACTCCTGAGATGTAAACATCTCATTTTTTTGAGTAGGAATACTTTGTGCTGAATGCTGATTCACAACTACACTGTGGACAGAAGAGAAAGGAAGCTTGCTTGGAAGGGACAGAGGGCAGATTTGAACCTGGGTCTGTCGAGGAGCCCCTGATGGTTCTACTACACTGCATGATCCCCTGGGGGCACGGGACATGGGCACAGAGGAATAGTGAAGGGGATGTGATGGCTTGGTTCTTGTCCATCTTCCTCTTCCTTGCATCCTAACACTCTGATTGGTAGATGCGGTCTCTCAGGATCCTTGTGGAATTGTAGTGTAAAGAGAAAGGGCCAGCACTGTTCTGTCTTCTCCCGCCTCTGCCAGGTGAGTGGTTGCTGGGTCTCCCCGAGACCCACTCGCCCGGCTGTCTCTGCCTACCTGAACCACACACCCATCTAGAGCTGCCAAGACGATGGTTCCCTGGGAATCATGCTTATAGCCACCCAGTCTTTTAAAGTATAGAAAAGCATCTCTCCCCAGCTCAGCCTGTGCAGATGGGCTCATTTTTCAGTGCTCTCTGCCAACAAGCCGACTTTATGGTTGATTAGGGTAATGAGGCTTATGCAGGCTTCCTCTGTCCCTCCCCATCTCCTTGGCTCAGAAAGTTAGCCCACTGTCTATCAATACTGTCTGGCACCAGAAGAAAGCCCCTCTCCCTTCCTGCACCCAGCATCTGGTTGCCTGGAAACCAGGACAGAAGCCTAGAGCATCTTGGGTTTCTTTTTAATTTCCCTGCCAGGTCCCAAGAGCAAGCAGTATTTGTTTTAAAGAGAACCTTTACACTGGAGAGACTTGTCTTAACCTTGCCCAGAATGATTTCATCAACCTGCATAAATGTCATGTGGAGAGACAGGGACAGCCACTCCAGGCTCAGTGTCATTTGGTTATTGGTGCACAGAGTCATAATTAACAGTGAAGGCTGAAGATGAATTGTTTCAGAGGGAGCCAGGACTAGGATCTCCTCGTGTGTGTGTGTGTGTGCGCATGTGTGTGTGCCCAGGCACATGTGTCGAAATTGGCAGCTTTATGACTTGCAGCTTTTGCTGTAGCCACATGCAAAAGGGAAGAGAGATTTTTCTTCTCCCAGAAGAACAAAAGCCCATCTTGAAAATGAATGTCCAACAAAAGCCACACAATTCGGGACAAAGGCTCCAAGACTTTGCTTGGCTCACCACCACCCTGACCCGTTTTCCCTCCACCCCCGCCCTGCTCTACCTCAACTGGAATGTGAATCATCTTCAGAAGCAGATATAGGAGAGGGGAGGATTTAGAAAAGTCACAAATGGGAAGAGAATCTCCCCACCCCCAACACTTTGGCTGAGCACTGAGAGGGCCTGCCAGAGTTTGACCCTAAACCTGGCACCCATCCCCTCGGGTGCGTTCTGGCTCATGCCACCTGGGTGCTCTGTGTTTCCAGCACTGAGAGGCATTTCATTGGTGGTGGGTAAGATTGCGTTTCAGATCTTGCACTGGCTGTCCTCTGTGCCCCAAATGAGGAATCTTTGCAGGAACCAGCAAACCAGGCCCCACTGAGGAGAACACTTCCTAGGGATTCTGAGCCGAACACCCTGTCTTTCACTGTACCTTGTCACCGTAAGTGTTCTCTCATTTTACAGACAAGCATGAAGAGGCCCAGAGTGGCCAAGCATTTTGCCTGAGGTCACAAAGCTGGTGGGCAGTAGAGTCAGAATTACATAGCATCCTCAGAAATCATGATAAGGGCTACTTTATTGGACTTCCTCAATCTAATGATATTAAAAAAAAAAAAAAGATCTTTCCAGGAGATACTGGTCTTTGAGCCCACAGTCTTTTAGGAAATTCTTACCACTCAGTGACTAAATTGAAATCAAGTGAATACTAGGCAGGTATGAAAGGTGTCTAAAAAGATCCATTTGCTGTGTCTTCTTGCTAGAGTTTTTTAAAGTCCTTTGATGTTATAAAAAATAAAAAAATAAATAAAGTCCTTTGATGTACTTTTTAAGGACAGGTGGAAGTACAGAATACGTATGTTCTGTAACTAAATCCATATTTCCTCAATCCATGACTTTCCTAGACTTCCTTTGACTGTGTTTAGGTGGGTCCTGTGTGTTTAGTGATATTTTCTTAACAGCGGTTTTTCTCTTTGCTCAAAGAGTATTTTAGAGACAAAATGATGTTGAGGACAGGGCCTCATAGGTTTTCCTCTTATAAATGGGCAAAGCAGTCAAGCAGCAAATCACTGGGAGGCTCCGTGTTCATATCCAGGCTCTGCCAGTTTCTTGCCCCGTGGGATGTGGAGCACATCAGTAGCCCATCCAAGCCTCAGTATGTAATCTGTAAAGTGGGGATGATAATGGTTCTGAGTTATTGTAAAGTGTAGAAGAATTAACATGGGGAGTGATGAGACTGGTGTGTGACCAACAAGGACTCACTAAGAGGTAGCCACTATTATCTTATCAAAATAATAAGGGATTGGTGGCTGTAGGGCAGGAGACTGTAGGGCAGACCAAGGCTGTGGTATAACTCGGGTCTAAAAATCAGAAATTCTCAAACCTTAGAGAGCTGCTCAGAAGAGGCTTTTCCTGATATGAAGATGGTTTTGTCACTGAACGTGGTCTGTTTCATGACTTCTATATTTTTAAAATCTTTAAAATCTTTAAAGTAAGATGGACTTATAGGCAAATATCTCCATAGCACAGAGAGATATTGTACACATAAGATAATTCCTACTTGAAAGCAGTAAATTTCAGTAAAAGATTTTGAAATTATGGCCTTAAAGAACAAAAAGAATTCAACCCCAGGCCCCTTGAAGAGAAATGTCCCTTCTGCTATTTCCTACTCATGCAAAGACAGTAAGAGAGAAGGATGCTGTAAATGTCAAGGAATTAATTCTTCTCATTTCTGTGCACAAAACACATCATTTTCATCTTTGCAGCTTTTGTTTTCCCTGTGCAAACATTATCTGGACCCCAACGTGTAGACAGCAGGACGTCGAGGGTTAAGGGAAACAACACACATAGGAAATAGACCTTCCTTTCCAAGGGTTAGTTTCTGGGCTCAACTGCCTTCGTTTCCCCTAGGACCCTGCTAAGCCTCATCACCCAGCCCAGCTTGCCTCCATCCCTCAGCCTCACACAGCCCCTCTCTGCTTTGGGCCAGGAGAGGATTCTAAGACTGTAAAAACTCCTGCTTTCCTGCTCCTTGCCTCCCTGCCCCAGGACCTCAGTCACCCTGCAAGCCCCCACTCCACCTATTACACACAGAGCCCATGCTGCACCTCTGGGGCTCGGTAGAAAGAGAACTAGCTTCCTATAGAAAGATAAAGCTTCCTGTCTCTGTCCTTTCCAATTCTCCCTTGTCTGCCTCACCCCAACCTCCCCCAAATAAACCCAGCTCAGCATTTCGCTAAAGAGGATAACTTAAAATGTTTCCCTTTGAAGGGAACTGATTTGCATTTTAATGTCGGTTTCCTGGAGCCTCCAGGACTATTAGAGACACCTAAAGGATGGTGTCTAATGGTGTGAACGTTAGGCACCAAGGCCTAACATCTGGGTTCGTAATTTTAAACATATGGTTTATTTCGAATCATGCCATCTACCAGCCGGCTGCTCTGCTCCTGCCAGCCTTTACCTCGACCAAACTCTTAGCACCTTTGCTGCATCAACTTAACCATTCTTCAGTCTAAAGGTAGTTGTCCTCACTGCTGAGTCGGGGGGAGCTTTGGAAGGGCTGGAAACAGCTGCCGTGTATGGCCACAAAGGCTCTGCCCTCTCTGGCCCTCCCCTCTGCCCTCCCCTTGCCCTGCTCCCACTTCATGGATGAGAACGATGGGAGCTCAGAAAGCGTAAGTACCTTGTCTGAAGTCACACAACTCGAACCTGGGATTCGGACCATGGTTCACATGACTGTATCCGTCTCCTGATAGCCCTGTCCTGGGCAGAGGAGACCCTGAGATCCATTGCCAGCTGCCAGCAGCCACGAGAACAATGGACACCCACAACATCCATGACAGTTACTGGGAACCAGGCAGTGGGCTTTGCCCACATTTGGCTTTGTCCCAAGAACCTACCGTGGAAGGCACTAACCTCACACTCGCAGCTTTATGGGGAAACTGAGAGCTTTAGGGATTCGCCAAAGCCAAGGGTAACACAGATGTGCTCTGTCCCTAGCCACCACATTTTCTTGCTTTATGGTTGACTCCCTGTGTGACTTTTGGCAAGTCCCTTAACCTCTGGAAGGGGAGGGGCAGTTTCTCGTCTGACAAATGAAGTCGTTGGCCTGGAAAATGGTTAAGGTGCTTCCCAGGGCTTCCACACGGACCCCCCCTCGATGAGATCAGGAAGTGGAGCCAGCCTGGCCAGCCTCCCATCTGTACTCCCAGGGTTTATTTATGCTCCTTGTCTCTGGTGACAACTGCTAGACCATATGGGCTGGCCTGGCAGAAGACGGCCTCGGTGACAGTGCTGGGAACCAAGGTGCTGGTGGCCCCGGAGGAGGGAATTCGGTCCTCCGTGCTACTGGTCTGTTTGAATCCTGCAGTCCCCGCTTGCACCCCGAGCGGGAGCCTGCGGACAGCTGCTCTTGCCCCGACAGCCCCACGGGGCTGAATCCTTGCTGGCGGCCTCCGCTGCTTTTACTGCTTCATTATCTCTCAAGTCAGAAAACGTGAGGGCTGCAGCTTTGGCTGCAATCTGTTAGCCTGCCAGCTCTTGGGGAGTGCAGCCCTGATAGCATCCAGCAAATTACCCTGTTCCTCGCCCTTCTTTACTGCCCCCTTAGCGTATGTACCTAGAGCTCTGAATCCTAGACACCATTCTCTTCTTGGCCCCCAGTTTCACCAACAGCTCTGCTCAGGGGCACCAAGATGGAGGGTTGGGAAGATTTCTGTAAATTCTCATGCAAGGTGCTCACACCCATTGTCCTGTTGCCTGTGGCCGTGGTTGTGCAGTTCGGGAGAAAATGCCCCCCTCCCGGACACCCAGAAACACAGTATGAATCGGCAAGCCCCTGTTGTGGGACTTAACAGATTGTTTGTAGACTGTGGGTGGCTCTGCCAGATCTGCAGCCGTCCCCCACCGTGGCTTTGGGGCCTGCAACAGGTGCTGAGGGCAAGTGTGACATCCGTACAGAATGAGCAAGCCTGGTTGTTTTCCTGCACTGGACGAAAGGGCCACTTCTTCAGGTCCAAATCCCCTGGCCATCCCTGGAAAAACTATGGGAAATTTGTTTCAAAGACTGGGAATTGTACCAATACCTCTGTTTTTAAAGAGGCTAAAAACAGCAGGAGAGTTGGTTTTCTTTTGTGAGGCAGAGGAGTTCCACCTTGTTAAAACAGTATTGAAAAGAAAGACGAAAAGGGAAAAGAAAGAAAGCCCTTTCAAGGGCATCTGGCCTGCAGAGGTGCCCAAATGGGACACTGCATGGGCCCAGTCTTTCTTTCGGGGTGGGAGTGGCTCTTCTTGTCTCCCAGGGTTTGTGGCTAACCCTGAGCAGTGCGGAGCAGGGCACCTGGGGCTCCTTCTGGACTGTGTCAAGGGCAAGGGGCAAAGTGTGTAAACAGCACCTGTAATTGTAACTGCCCGTTCTTATCCCCAGTGAACCTGATGTTGTGGCAACCTGATCTCTGGGGCCTCCCTCACACAAGCCAGAAACTCAGCCTCCCACCCTCCGATCTGCCTCCTGTAATGGGCTAAGTTTGACGACCATGATGGGATTAGTTCCCTTTGCTTAGTTTAATTTCGGATTTGTGCTAGCTCACATAAGATCAGCACTGCTGGATGGTTGCAAGGCTTTTTCCAATGATGGTTCTTAGAAATCACCTGAAATAGCTGCCTCTAAGGTTCTGTGTGGGGCTGGGCTCTGGAGGGCAGCAGCGAGGAAGTAGAGGAGGAGGAGGAAGGGAGGAGAAGGAGGCTTCCGGCAGCATCAGCCCAGCAGTGAAGCCTGCCTAGGTGCAAGGCTCACACCTGGACTCAAGTGGGCGAATGAGCTCGCTGCCCCCGCCCCCGCCCCGCCAAGGAAGACAGCCAGGACTGGAGCAGGGCCAGGGAGTGGGATAAAAATAATTGAGAGGCTGAGGTGTGCATGAGGACTAGCAGGCAAGACAGACTGGTCTTTGGGTCTGGAATGATGATGACCCAGGGAATGTAGATATCAGCCCATAAACAGTGAAGGGGAAGCTATGGCCATGTGCACATGCCAGAAAATTTCCACCGGGAAGAAGGGGCAATCCCTGAAACCCGAAAGAGTAAACTGTGGGAGTTAACTCACATGGCTGCCTTTGTGCCAAAATGGGGCAGGTTGGGGACATACCCAACAGAAATGAGGAAGTCTTCAGTGGCAGGAGGTTCTGGGCCCACGATGACGTAATAAGGTCCTCCATGAGTGGAGAAGCCCACGAGCAACATTCTGCCTTCTTCCAGCACTATGGAGGGTCCCCCTCGGCCAGGCTCTGTGATCAGCACTGGTGACAAAAGGCTACATACAGTGCCTAGCATCAAGGAGCTAGGACACAATCAAAACCCATGGCAGTCATTGCAACAGTGAGGTTTTGTATAAGACCCAGTGGGAGGACAGGAGAATGAGGGTCTGAATGGAGCCAGAAAAGCAGAGAGAGGGGTGTGAGGGAGGTTCGCCAAATGGACAGGTGGGGTGGGGTGGGCTTAGTACATCAAGGTAGTAACTACCCTTTGTTCTGTACTTACTTAGTGCCCAGCACTCTGCCAGCTGTAGAGTAATGTAGCACAGTGCAGAGAGCGGAGGGCGGGGTTGTGCAGTGTGGCATGGGAGAGTGTGGTGTAATACACAGTAGATAACGTGGTTCAGTGCAGTACTGTATAATATCTTATTAGGTGGGAACCAAGATAAAATCCAGTATGGCTCTGTCCACAAAGCCGACCCTTTGACCATAGTGTTGTATGCCTTTCCTATATATAGCATCAGTCCCCAGAGGGGCAACAGGAATTGGGCAAGAGATGGGCATTAACAATGATCTGGGGATATCTAGGCATTCTCCCCAGCCTCTGAGGTTGGCATCTTAAATAGCAAGTGTGGCCGCCAGGCAACCACCTTCACTGCCATGGGTGAGACGTGTCTATCCGGGTAAGACAGCTCCGCAGGTGGACCCAGGCACAAGCCGTCCCTGCAGACCTTGCATTGCAAGTGTTAAGAAACCTCCCCAGGGGCACCTGGGTGGCTGAGTGGGTTAAAGCCTCTGCCTTCGGCTCAGGTCATGATCCTGGGGTCCTGGGATCGAGCCCCGAGTCGGGCTCTCTGCTCAGCAGGGAGCCTGCTTCCTCCTCTCTCTCTGCCTGCCTCTCTGCCTACTTGTGATCTCTGTCTGTCAAATAAATAAAATCTTAAAAAAAAAAAAAGAAAGAAAGAAACCTCCCCAGGCAGCTAGGCTTCTGCAAAGCCCTTTCTCACCCATGATCAGCTTTGCTGAAAGCAGCCATCTAGGGCTCTGGTGGCTCAAACTCCATTCTCTTTGGAGAGAGGGTCAATTGTCAGCCTTGTCATCCTTTCCCTCCAGTAACAGGCGGTGGGGAGGGGTCTGCCACCAGGCCTTGTCTTCCTCCAACACGGAAACTTGGACACTGGAACATTCTTGCTACTGGCTCCTCCTGGGATTCAGCAACTGGAGAAGACAGGGCTGCTAGAAAATGAAAAATGATGAGCAGAAGCAATTTTGCTCATGGGCTCTGGCCCCAGAAGGACTGTCAGTCCTTGCTTTGGATGCAGGTCCTTGTGTGTTCTGTTCTTAATTTATCCTCATGGATCTGCCCAAGTGTAGTTAAAGTTAATGAACAAGAGGAGAGCAGACAGGCAGACAGATTGGAAGGTGTTCAGACTGGGCTCCTGAACCGCCTGTGTTAGAGCTAATAGTGCTACATAGAACATTCCATTCTTAGAGAGAAGCATCCCTATGCCAAGGGGCCCTTCACAGGGATACCCAGGGGAAATGGGCCTGACCCTCCTGCCCAGGCCCCTGGGAGAGTCCTGTCTGTGACCTCCCTCTCTCTGGCTCTATCATTCTTCAAAATGTGCAGGGGAGTGTTGGAAATGGTGTCCACAGTGGAAAGGAGAGAGAGTGGCTGTCAGTGATGGCTGTGTTGATCGCCTATCCAGTTACAACCATACTGGAACAGATTTGGGTTTTCCAGATACTGGGCTGTTTCTAACTCCATCTTGTAGCCTGAGAGTCCAATGAATAATGAGAGTGATTAGAGAGGATAGGGCATGAACTCTGGGAGTCCTACCCCAGGCCCTTTGTATCTCTCGCCTGAACTCTTAGTGCATCCTGGCCCCCATTTGCCTCTGTTTATGCTTCCCCAGATCCACTTTCTATAGGAGGTCGCCAATGAGAGTGCTCTGAAGTCTTGTGGCTCAAAACCCTTCCATGCTCCCCAGCTACAGGACTAAATCCAAGATCTTAAATGTAGTGTGTAAGGCCCCTCAAGATCTGGCTGCACCTGGTATCCAGTCGAGCCTCTCTGCTACCTCCCTGCCTCCCTGTGTTCCCTCTGACGAAGCACAACTACTGGAACATCCCGCCTCTGCCCCTGACCTTGCCTCTGGCTTCAGCCATGCTGCCTACTCTCCCAGAGACATTCTCCTGGCCAAGCCCTATTCCTCCTTCAGTACTTGGCTTCAGATGACTTGTTCCCTAGGAAGCCATCCCCCTCCTCCATTCCCCACCGAGTGTGTGCTCCTTTCTCTGTGCTCCAGCAATGTCCTGTGGACACCTTTATTCCCACTCAGCACAGAGGGCACTGACCTGTCTTGTTCCCCTGCCCCAAACTGGTGCTCAGCAAATATTTACAGGAGGAATGAGAGATGAAGGGTGCGGGGAGGTAGAGAAGGAAGGAGAAAGGAAGGAGAGAAGGGAGGGAAGGAATAGGGAGAAGGAGATGTCCCTTTCCTCCTCTATATGACCTTTATTAAGATCTTTATAGTTGTTGTCATTCATTCCCATATGTTTTTCCACGATGGCCAGAGCAGTTGTAATAGAATGTAAGTCAGACCATGCCATTTATCAGTAAAAACTCACCAATGACTCTCTATCTCTATTGGAACAAAAGGTGCGGATGATGACGGACAAGATCCTTCTGAGCTGGGCCCGCCCCTTGCCTCCCAGATGTTCTCCCTCCCTCTGCGCCAGACCCACTGGCCTTGCTAAGTCCAGTCCTGCATCTCTATGGGGATGATGCTGCCCACCCCCCACCTCCAGGACACAAAAATTGGTTCTCACGAGCAAAAAAAATGTTGCTGTTTTTATTTATAAAGTGTATGTATACACACAGTACCTAAACAGGCGTGTGTGTATATATATACACATATATATATGGTTTTAAAATTTCACCAGGGGAGCAATTTTTTAAAACTCTAAAAAGGCTCCTTAGGAGGATGATAATTTAAAAAAAAAAGCTGGGAAACACTGCCTTAATCATGTCAAGAAAAACCATCCCAAAACACTGCCTAAATCATGTCAAGAACGAACTACCCCAGGGCCTTCGCACTTGCTGTTTCTGTACTTAAAATTCTGTTTCTCCAGATTCTTGCCAGGTTCACTCCCTCATCTCCTTCACTTCTCTACACAAATACCATCTTGGTGGGGCCTTCCCCAGCCACATATCTAAATTGCAATGTCTTGTGCTTCCTGTTCCCATTGGCTACTTGCTTTTTCTTAGCGCTAGCCTACCTGGCACACTCTACATTTTACTTATTTTTCTTAATTATTACCTGGAAGGTAAGCATCGTTGTGTTCACAGGCCTATCTTCAGTGCCTAGAATAAGCTGGGGTGCAGAGTAGTCACTCAGCACATACTTGCTCCACAAATACCAGGACGGAGCAGGCGTGTGTTGGGTACTTAGTGTGCCAGTGACCAGAAAGGCCCATCCTTGTGGTTGTTTCAAATTTCCCCCCGGCCGTGACGTGGGGAAATGCTTGTAGGCAGCACAGGTGACCCGAGTTCAGAGAGAGGAAAACAGTCGGAGATTCTGAAAACACAAACAGCCCTGGACAATTGAGAATTAACCGAGGGTGTCCCATCACCTAAAGTCTGTGAGGGGTGTGGGACGCCATGTTCTCCATGCCTGCCGGCCTCCTGTGACGTGGCAGGGCTTAGAGGGGACAGTAAGTCCTGCTGGATGGGGTATGGGAGACTCTCCCTGCCCTGGCAGATCCTCCCACCCATGTGCCCACCCCGAGAGCCCCAGCAACAGCACAGAATGGGGGACAGGAACAACAGGTGGGACGTCACCACCGCCCCTGCTGACAGACCACACTGGCCAACTTTCCCCTGAGAAACGTGTGCCTTTAAGGTTTTCCCCTGCACCAGCCAGTACCTGTCATCGGGAGCTGCAAGTCTTCCTCTGGCAGTGGACCGCAGAGCGTGCGCTCTGACTGGAGTGAAAACTTCCCTCTTCTCAGCTTTGTCATCACTTCCGTCATGAGCAGGAGGCCCTGCGCCGGGTCCTTGTGAACTAATAGACTCACGGGAAGCTTGAGGCCGGGCTCTGATGGATTAATGAGCATTCAAGAAAATCACACAAATTTCTTTCTACAGTATGATGAATTATTTATAATCCTTCACAACCTACAAAGTCAAGGTTGGTTATGAAGTGCGTCTTAGGGAGCCACAGTCTCTCCAAACACATCTGGGGCTTGAGACATTTGTTGGCATGTGTCTATGCCAACAGCTTCTTAGATAATTGCTTAGACCTTCTAAATCTTCGTTTTGTTTCCTTCTCTACTCTTGTACAAGAATTGTTTTTAACCCTTCATGAACCTTGTAGAAGGCCCCATCAGCCTTGATCGATCAACTGATCTTCTTTCTCTTTCCTTCTTGCAGTTTCTTCTGAGAGACTTGCCTTCTCCTCCTCTCCACCCCATGCCATTTTTCTCCCTTTCCCTTGCCCCTCTGTTATATTTACTATTATTATTATAAAATTTTAAAACTGTAAATGGATGGAAGCTTGTTGTAAGAAATTTGGGGAAAAAAAAGGGCAAAAATACAATCCCTTGGTGATAAAACTATAAATGTGTGTATTCTGAAAAACATTTCTATGTATAGACTTCTCATTCCCTCCCTCCCTTCCTTTTTCCTTTCATTTTTTAAACATGAGATTGACGTCCTACTAACATTACAACCTTTCCTTTTTCCCCACTTAATGTTTTGTGGCCATCTGTAAAGTTCCTACATCATTGGCTATTTTTCCACGACATGTTTGGAATGGATGTTTCATGTTGCCTTGCAGGGCTGAGCTATAATTTATTAAACCAATCTTGTATTGTTGAACCTGAAGGTAATCCTCCCTACCCTTCTTATTGCTATAAATAATGCTGTAAGGGACGTCCTCAAACAAAATAAATCTTTGTGCAAACGTTGGCTTTTTCTTAGAAGAAATTTCTAGAGGTGGGGTTGCAGGTCATAAAGTATGAACGCTTTGCACTCTTTTTCTTAGACGTGTGAGTTCTTGGGACCGAGATATCTCCCGCGCCCGCCATGGCGGGGGGGTGGGGGGGAGCCTGTTGAGTAGAGTGAGTTGTCAGTGGTCCCTCTATCTTTCCTCCACATTTGTTACTGGCTTTGGCCCTGGAGATCGCCCTTCCTTCTCTAGGGAAGCCATGCCAGGGAGCAGCTGTATACCTGTAAATCCACATTCCCATTCACACTGACCTAGGGTTAGCAGTCTTCAAAATCTACTGGAAAAATCCTAGCAATGCCAAGTCCTGGCTAGAGTTTCCATGGTAACAGACAATGACAACAACCCTTTCTCTACCTCTCACCTTTAATCTTTAAAAGTTCTCTGGAGTCAGACACTAGGGAAATGTGTGCTTTCTTGGTGGGGCAGTTTCATCCCATCCCATCCGGCTGGGGGGTCTCATAAGGGCAAAATTTAATGGCAAGCAAGATTTCTCATGGATCCTATAAAAATACCACCACTGTTTTTTTTTTCTTTTTTCTTGCCTCTCTTCTGTTTTCAGTATAACCTAAATAATCCTAGATGTCCAAAGTCAATCCACACATGTGCCTAGGGTCCTGATGAAGAAGGGGCATTAAAACATGAGGACAGAGACCAAATGAAAAAGAGCCTCTTGAGACCATCAGGGAGTATGTTAAATCAGTTTCATATCATAGAAATTTGATAAGAACAAGGTAATATGCTTTATAGTCATTATTTCTAACAAAGCATTGAAATGATCATGAGAAAAAAGCATCAGAGCTCTTACATTTATTCTGTGACTTAGCATTTTCTTTTGCATTGTGTATGGCACTGTATTGTACCACCATCATGTAAAGGTCCTGGTCCCAAGGTCCCAGTCCCCAAACAAATGGGGAGACCTCCCCCACCCATCCACCCTGGTCAATGCCAGGCAGGCCAAGGTGACCCCTGACCTCTCCTCCAGGGTGGGCCCTACACACAACTCTCCGGTGGGTGTTGGCCTTAGTGTCCCATATACCTTCTGTAATTTAACACTCAAAATGCATTATTCACACAGAAAAAGACTTTTACTGCAGTTTGCACACAAGGACCTGAGAAAGTCAACACTCTTCCTTCAGCTCTCCTTTGTTCTTGGTTGCTAGGCATTCTATTGCTTGGGAGTACAATATTTACTTCTATTTATTTTATTTGCCCTTGAATTTGAAGAGTCTGGGCAGCGCCCAGGATGCTGGGGCGGTGGATTTTCTGGGGGATCAAATGTTCATGAAGCCATGTGTCTGTGCCTGCATTTCAGGGCACAGTTCTTCCCACACAAGGTAAAGGCCCTGGATAGGTGGCTTGGGTCTCTGCTTGAAGCACCAAGTGAGGCATTCCCACAGAAGACATGGGTTCAAGGGGATTATGAAAGCTGTGCAGAGGGTTGGCCAATTCACCACCCCTCCTCAATCATTCCCACTAAAGGTTCTCTTTGCAAAATAAATTCTTTAAAATAAATAGTTATGATTAAAGACTCAAATAATAATATGAAAATAAAATGCAGAAATCCTGCTCATTACCCACCCTCGTCCCTTCCCGTGGTAACCATCGGGACAAAATGGTGTGATTCCCGATTCTGTAAAGCCCAAAGCTCCTCAGAACTCATTCTAACGACCTACAGGGGGTGGGGGTGGGGTGCAGATCCAAGAGAGACAAGCCCTGGTTTCTACGCTTGAAGAAGGTCATGAGGTTTGGGGTTAAGAAGACCTCTCAGAGGTCCCTAAGGACCCCTTTGAAGGATGGTTTTGATTCAGAGTTATAGGTTATAATCCCAACCATTTGGAGAAGTGAAGGGAAACCTCATGACACTTTTTTTTTTAAGATTTTATTTATTTATTTGACAGACAAAGATCACAAGTAGGCAGAGAGGCAGGCAGAGAGAGGGAGGGAAGCAGGCTCCCCACCAAGCAGGGAGCCCCATGCAGGGCTTGATCCCAGGACCCTGAGATCATGACCTGAGCCAAAGGCAGAGGCTTTAACCCACTAAGCCACCCAGGTGTCCCAACCGCATGACGCTTCTTCTGACCTCAAACACATGGGCTTTTCCCCACATGAGCCAATTTTCGAGCTCTGCAGACAATAGCAGAACTAAATTTAGTTCTGACACTGCCTTCCCAGAGCCAGTGAAGGCCCCACACATTAAGGACTCTGTCCCACAAGACTGCCCCCACTTTGGATGCCAGTCCCAAGCTGTCATCTGGGCTTTTGATTGGCTATAAATCAGAGTTCCCATGACCTCTTCCCCAGGTTCAGTAATTTGCTGTAACAACTCAGAACCTTAGGGAACACACATTTACCAGTTTATTAGAAAGGATATAGTGAAGGATATAGATGGACAGCCATATAAAGCAATATACAGGGCAAGGTCTGGAAGTTTCCAAGCCTGGGAGCTTCTGCCCCTGTGGAGGTGGCATGTGCCATCTCCCCAATGTGTGGATGTGTTCATCAATGTGGAAACTCTCTGAATACCATAGTTTAGGGATTCTTATGGAGGCGTGATAAATTCAACTCAATCTCTAGCCCCTGTCCTCTCCCTGGAGGCCCACTGGTGAGTCAGGCTGAGAATTTCAAGCATCTAAATATGGCTTAGTCTTTCTGGTCATCAACTTCCATCCCAAAGATACCTAGAGCCCACTAAGAGTCAACTCATTTGAACAAAACATGTTCCTATCACTCAGGAAATACTAAGGGATTTAAGACCTCTGTGTCAAGAACTAGGATCAAAGACCAAATATTAGAACAACAGTTGCTCCTAGCACTCCTATCCCTCAGGATAGGTTACAAATGTTTAAAGAGCTGTATATTGGGAACTGGGAGCAGAGATCATATATATATATATATATATATATATATATATATATATATATATATATATTATTGTATCACAAGAAGACAGTTTATAAGGACAGGAGAAATCAGATGGTGCTCCAAGTAATATTTGAGGAATACTCCAAAGTATTGGACAGATTTAGATCATGGAGAAGGAAAACTGGTCTGGTACAGGGAAGAGGAGGGGAGAAGGGCCTGAGCCTTACATATGTCCACAGGCACGGTGATTGTGTCCCATAGGAATCTTTTGGATGAAAATGATGGAAAATCTAACCTAAATTGGTTTAGGCCAAAAGAATTTATCTATCCATGTAATTTAAAAGTTCAGGGGATAAATTGAGTTTAGGCATGGCTTGATCCAGAACAATGTCTTTATCCTTCAGCTCTATTCTCCTTCCTTCATATGGACTTCATTTTTGGACTACATGTGGCAGATCAAGACGGTGGCCAGCAGCTCCAGAGACCATAGTCCTTCCAGGGAAAGGCTGTGGAGAAAAAGAACACATTTTATCCTGTTAGCTTCTGAATAAGTAGCTGATTTATTCTGAAAGGACTCAGGATATGAGCCAGTCCCTGAAGCAATCACTGTCACCAGAGACTGAAATTATGCTGACTAGTCTGAGTCATATGCTCAGAGAGAAGGAGATTAGTTGTTATTTAAAGGAGATTGGAGATTCTGATAAGAAGAGGGGTGTATTGGTGCTCATAGAAAACTGTAGAAATTGGCCTCCATGGAGACTCTAAACACAGTGAGATCTTTGCTTGTCCTACTTGCAAGAGCCTGCTCAGGATCAAAAATCTACAATAAAGAGATTAAGTTGAGCAAAGAATCATCACTTGACTCCAGGGAGTCCCTTGTGCTCTGAGAGCTCTGGGTGGGCGGGGGCGGGGGTGGGAGGTGATTTAGGAGGGATACACCTACTTCAGTCTGGGGTTTCCAGAGGATTCTGAGGAGAAGCTAGTTGCTTCATGCACAGATCCAAGCCTCGGGGCTTACGGTGACTGAATTGTTTCGGCTTCTGGATACAAGTAATCATCCAAAGAATCAGGATACAGGAAACCCAGGGACATCTATTCAGAGTTTCTGGCCAGATGTCTGGGTGAGCTGAATAGTTCATTGGGGGTCCCTGCCATTGGCCATGGCCGAGACAGCCACACTCTGAGCATAGAGGACACTGAGAAACAGGGTGATGTGGCCCAGAAGCCCCAGGGGCCCAGTAAAGAGGCAGCCCCTTCAGTTGCCACACTGGAGCATGCCCTCAGGAGAGGCCCGAGGACAGAATCCTACTTCCATGTCCTCCAGTAGGTTTCCAGCTACCCCCAAGGGGAAGCCTTTAGTCCAGCAGGGACACAGAGCGGGTTCATCACTGTAGCTTCAAACAAACCCCCTGCAGCCCTGTGAAGACCCTTTGATCCTTTTTCTGCTCTTCTGTAAAGACCAGGTGTTGTCTTCCCCTGGAATTGAAAAATACAGAAATAGAGTATAGTGGAGGGAAACCCATAGAAATGAGAAAAGGAAGATGAACTAGAGTTTGGACGGAAACCAGGAGTAGGCTTGAGATGTAAGCATTAGAAAGATTATAGATTGAATATGTTGCTTTCAACTTTCAACTGAGAATAAGCACCTCGGGGCTCAGGTGGATGGTCAGGCAGATGAATTGGGGTTTGGGCGGGGGGAAATGGGTCAGGAAGAGGAATTAGCCTATGGAGCAGTTACACTTTGCACTTTACCTAAACCATTTTGGATGGAAACACTTCAGAGTATTCTATATAGAGCTGTGCCTCCTAAAACATGGGATGTAACAGAATGATTTCTCTTTTTGTCTTCGAGTTGTCATTATGAGTATCAAATACAACCACACCTTTCGGAGTGTCTAGGATGTTTGACAAACTCAGAAGTCCACACAACTCTGAGCTGAGTATAATTTTATTTTTTAAGGAAATAAATTGAAGAACACTCAAAAGCTAGTAATAAGAGGGAACTGCCTAGGCCTGATAGAGGGCATCTATAAAAAAGCCCAGATCTATCATAACGGTGAAGACTGAATGTTTTCCTCCTAAGATCAGGTATGAGACAAAGATACTTGTTCTTGCCACTTAGAGTCAACATTGCGCTAGAGATTTTATCCAGGAAAATTAGCTGAGAACAGTAAATAAAAGGCATCCCAATTGCAAAGAAAGACATAAAACTACCTTTATTTGCAGATGATACGATTTTATGTATAGAAAATTCCCAGAAATCCAAGTTTGAAAAACTATTAAAACTAATAAATAATTCCAGCAAAGTTGCAGAATATAAGATCAATATATAAAATGAATTGTGTTTCTATGCACTATCAACAAACAATCTAAAAATAAATTAAGAAAACAATTCCATTTGGCTCAGTTGGTTAAGTGTCTGCCTTCAGCTCAGGTCATGATCCCAGGGTCCTGGGGGCTCCCTGCTCAGCAGGAAGTCTGCTTCTCCCTCTCCCTCAACCCGTCCCCTCCCCACTAATATTCTCTTTCTCTTGTACTCTCTCTCAAATAAATAAATAAACAAATAAAATGTTTTTAAAAAGAAAACAACTCCATTGATAAAAGTATCAAAAAGGAAAAAATGCTTAGAAATAAATTTAACCAAAGTAATACAAGATTTACACTGAAAACTATAAAACGTGTTTAAAATAATTTTTAAAAAATTAAATGAATAGAAAGACATCTTTGTTCATGGATTGGAAGACAATATTGTTAAAAAGACAATATTGTTTAAAGTGATATATGTATTAAATGCAATCTTTATCAAAGCTCCAACTGCCTTTCTCCCCCCAAATTGACAAGCTGGTTCCAAAATTTATATGGAAATGCAAGGGACCCAGAGTAGCCAAAACAGTCTTGAAAAGGGAGAACAAAGTTAGAGGACTCAAACTTCCTGATTTCAAAACTTACTACAAACTTAGAGTAATGAAGACAGTGTGGTACCAGCATAGGAAGAAACAGTTCAATGGAACAAAATAGAGAATTCAAACATAGAAGGGTGTCAAGACCACTCAATGGGGCAAGAATAGTCTTGTCAACAGATGGTGCTGAGAGAACTTGAGATGTAAATGAAGGTGGACCCCTACCTCACACCATACAGAAAAATTGACTTAAAATGGATCACAGGCCAAAACAGAAGAGCTAAAACTATAAAACTCTGAGAAGGAAACCTGAGTAAATCTTCATGACCTTAAGGTTAAGCAATGACTTATTAATTATGACACCAAAAGCACAAGCAACGACAGCAAAATAGACAAATTGGACTTAATCAAAATGAAAAACTTTTGTGCTTCTAAGGATACTCAGGAAGCAAAAACAAATGAACCATATAATGGGAGGAAATGTTTGATTGTGGAGGGCACGCATTGCATGGAGCACTGGGTGTGGTGTAAAACTATGAATTCTGTTACACTGAAAAGAAATTTTTAAAAAAATTAAAAAAAAAAAGAAAAAGAAAATTATATATCCAATGATGAATTTGTATCCAGAACATATAAGGAAATCATATAACTGAACAACAAACAACAAACAATTCAATTTAAAAATGGGCAAAAGATTTGAGTAGATATTTCTCCAGAGAAGATACACAAAAAAGCACATGAAAGGATGTTCAAGATTATGCCTTATTAGGGAAAGGCAAGCCAACATCACCAGATAGCACATCAAGCCCACTAGGATGGCTATGATCAAAAAGACAGACAATAACAAGTATCGATGAGGATGTGGAGGAACTGGAACTCTCATCCCCTGCTGGTGGGAAGAGAAGATGGTGTAGCAACTTTGTGAAACGGTTTGACAGTTCCTTAAAAAAGCTAAACATGAAATTACCATGCTACCCATCAATTCCATCCCTAGATATAGACCCAAGAGAACTGAAAATATAGGTCCACACAAGAATTTGCATGTGACTGTTCCTATCAGTGTTATTATAGCCAAAAAGTAGAAAAAACACAAATGTCCATCAATTGATGAATGAATAAATGAAACATGGTGTATTTATAGAATGGAGTATTATTCGTCTATAAAAAGGAAACAAAGTCCTGATACTGATAAACACGGATGAACATTGAAAGCATCATGTTAAGTGAAGGAAGCCAGATGCAAAGGCCACATATTATGATTCCATTTAGATGAAATGCCTCGTACAGGGAAATCTATAGGAACAGAAAGTAGATTAGTGGCTGCCTAGGGCTGGGGGTTGAGAGAGGGGGTTAGTGATGGGGAATGACTGCTAATGGATCCAAGCTTTCTTTTTAAGGTGATGAAAATGTTCTGGAATTAGATAGTGAGGATGGTCACACAATTTTGTCAATATACTGCAAGCTACTGACATCCACGTTAATAAGGTGAATGATATGGTAGGTGAAGTATGCCTCAATCAACCTATTGACGAAAAAGGCAGAAAAAAAGTAACCAAGGAAGTAGAAACTTTGGGCCCCTGAGAGATCTGGAGACCAAAGAGGGTTTTGTTTTTGTTTTTGGTTTTGGTTTTTTTTTTTTGTTTCTCCTTTATTCTTTGTACAAAATGATTGTATTTTAAAAACTGATTTATACATCTTATAGATCATGCCACCCTCGTTTCCACCCTCTGTTTATCATAAAGGATCCATTCCTGCATGTGCCATGAATTATTTTTTCACATATCTGTCCAGCACTGGGCTCCTCTGGCCCCTCCCAACATTTCTGGAAGCAGACACAGAACTGGGTTTACGACTGGGCGTCTGAGTTGAAGGGGAGATGTTTCCACCCCTCCTGTGATCTTTCTCAGGGATGAAGTGGTAGGTGGTGGTATTCGCGTCCAGCTGGTGTTGTAACGAATTACCACATATTTGAGTACCACGGCTCAACACCAGCCGTCTTGCAGCTCTTGGAGTCAAAAATCCAATGTCAGTCTCACTGGGCAGAAGGCCAGGTGTCGGCAGGGTTGGGTCCAGCAGGAGATCATCTCTTCTTTGTCTTTGTCAGCCTCTAGCGATCACCTGTATATCTTGGTTCTTGGCTCTTCAAGGCGAGCAGCTCTGTGTGTCCTCCGTCCCTCTCACTGCTCCTGTTGGCACATCATTTTTTCCTTCTCTAGAGATTAATCTCTAAGCTTTATGTCTCCCTTATATGTGTCTTATAAGGACCTTTGTGATTTCACTGAGGGTCCAACCAGGTAATCCAGGATAATCTCACCATCTCAAAACCCTTCACCCAATCACATCAGCAGAGCCTCTTTCACCACAAAGAGTAACGAGCACAGGTTTCCACAGGCCTGGAGCTCTTGGGGGCCATGATTCAGGCTACCACAGTGCTGATGACATCCATTTGCAAGTCCCCGCTGGAGGCACAGAAAATGGCCAGGCCTCCGTCTCTGGCCTTCAGCTGTAATGTTAACCACCCAGTTGGCATTGCTTCTGGACAAAAATTTCTCCCAGGGACTTTGCAACTCTGCTTGTTGCAATAATGTGAAATATATCTTTGTGAGGCAGGTGCATGCAGACCTTGCTAGAACTACTTGGAAAGTGTGGTGGTGGACTGCCAAAATCCATTTGCATTTGCTTCCTAAGAGAAAGGCCTGAGTTGTCAGCTGTGTGGTGAATATTTCAGGGCTGTTGGCCTAGAAAGGGTCTCCTAGACTCAGGCTGTCTGAATCAGGGACAGGTCCATTGCCTCCCCACAGAAAGGCTGCAGGCTGTGGTCCTTTGATTTCTGATGTCAGCTCTGTGCTGATTCTCCCCTGCCTCCTTTGCTTTCTGCTGTCCACACCCTCACTGAGCCTGCTATGCTTGCCTCTCTGAGGTCCCCATTGTTGTGGGGATGGGGAAACAGACCACATAGCTTTGGATAAAGCACAGACAGGTAAGCTTGGCCAGGTTCCCTTCTGCATCTTGTAAGTCAACTCTGATATTTCTCTTTTAACTCCTGGGCTAGCTCTTGTGGGAACGTCTAAATTTCCTAAAACATTCCAGATACAAGGAGTTGCTACAAAGCTGGGTTCTGCATAATTGAAGCTTTAAAGAATCAATCATCCCAAAATTAACTCAGTTCCCCCGAGGCCGACACATTTTTAGTCTGTTCTGACTCTTGAGGTAACTATTCTTTTCTTTTGTCTCCATTACAGAGATCATTGTGATCAGGGGAAACAGATGCAAGAAAGGCCAGGAAGACTTCTGTAGAATTTGCTCTCAACTTTCCTTGAGCTCTTTGCTCTGAACAAAATGAAAGCCGACTTTTGGCCATCTTTGACATTTGTGGTGGGATGACACTTCCCAGAAGTCCATGTGATGTTTTTATATGAGTTCCCATCTCCCACATTTCACGGTCTCTCTATGGTACCAGTACTGTGTAACAGCACTGGCTTCAGCAACCACCACCCAAACTGGTGTGCCCATGGGGCCCTCTGAGATGGTATTGTCAGAACCCACTGTGGAGCTCACAATCCTCCACAGAAACAACGATCACCGAGATGACCACGAATGGAGTACCCAGCACTGTGCTCATTTACTCTTGCTTTAAACTCTAGAAACAACACCGTGAAGAAGCTAGTAGTGTTTCCTTTTTACAGATCAAGACACGGAGACTCAGAGGAGTTCCCCTGCCGAGAATCCCAGTGATGCTGTGGCCAAAATGGGATTTGAATACAACCCACTTTGGTTTCAATGCTTGTGATTTTAACCACTATCTCAAAGCCTGAAGCTGTGACCCTGCTTCTCTCTGCACCTGGTGACCCTTCCCATCCTGAATCTAGAGTCTGTGGTTGCCTTTGCTGAACTTTTTCTGGGGCACACGGGTGGAGAGATACCTGCTTTCTCTGTGGTCTCTGTACCAACCACTCTGCAAATGAAGTCCTTGCTAGAGTAGAGCCAGGGAAGGAGGCTGCTTCATTCCTTGTGAATGTTGAAGACTCGTTCAGAGAGGGGCTTCCCTTTGGGAAGGCTCCCAGTACAAGCCTTGAGGTTTCTGTCCAAACAGCTTCCTTAATCATTCCCTTAAAAAGGTCTTATCTGTGGGGGTAGGAAGAGTGGAAATGTGTTAAAGTGTTTGTCTTAAATCCCCCAAAACATGGAGCTCCTGCACTAAGTTTTTGGCTTTGTTTCTTCTTTTTTAATGAAGCATTTACATCCAGCAAAATCCCAAGCCTGAAGTGTGCACCATGATGAGTACTGACAGATATATATACCGATGTAATCCACACGTCCAGTCAAATACAGAGTATTTCCATCACCCCAGAAAGTTCCATCTGGTCTCTTTTCCATTAATCCACTTCTCTTCTCCTTCCCCACCCCCAGTGTTTCTTATGATATCATGTAATCAGATCTGATGTGGTTGATCCCTAAATCTTTACTGGGTTTATCTCCCACCCTCAGGAGTTCCTGTGTTTAACCAAAGCCTCCAAAATCCATTTCTTGCTTATCTGTTCTGACTAACATGATGTCATTGATGTACCAGACGAATATGATGTTCTGTGCGATGGCCAGATAGCTCAGATCCCTTCAGAACACATCATGACCTAGGGTGGGAGGGCTAAGATAACATGGGGTCAAGATCATAAATATAGATGATGGTTTATCTCATGGGAATACGACTGCTTCTGGTTCTCCTTCCTGATAGGATGGAAGAGAACACATTCTCCTGATCCATGGCTCCATTCCCTGTACATGAGGCCACGCAATCTTCTCTAGTGAAAATAGTACATCTAACATCACAGCTGAGAAGGAGGCTACTGCTTGTTGAGTTCATATTAATATTCCAGGATCCATCTGGGTTTGCAGGGACCAAACTTCTGAGTTATATGAAAATAAGATGGGACCACCATCCCCTGAATTCTTCAGGTTTTTCTCGTTCTCCACAATTTCCCCTGAGAAGAAACATTTGTTTGGGTTTACTGTCTTGGTTGGGGTGAGGGTGTGAGGAGGTGAAGTTCCAGAGGCTTCCACCTGGCCTTCCTTACTCTGACAACCACAACCCCAGAGGCCAAAGAACCAACATGTATATGTGGTGGGTGTAGGGGGTAGTTGCCACTTTCCAATTCCAATGATATATTCAGAAACTGGGCAAATAACTATGGGGTGGATTGATAGGCCCAATGAACCCGGTGTGAATTGGGCCTTCACTGGTACCTTGTTTATCATGTGGGCCTTCTATTCCCCCTCTAATGGGAAGCACAATAAAGTTTCAGGTCCTCATATAGCAATGTCAGCAACAACTTATGTCTGAGCAATCCTCAGAATATGTGAGCAGAGTCCAGAGAGCCAAGTAGATGGTGTAGGGCCCTCGGGGGAAGGACTGGAGAACCATCTCCAATCATCAGCCATCAACCAATCATCTCCAGTGACTCTGTTCCGAGTGTGAGAAAGCAGACAGGGACTGGTACCTATATTGGGAGGGCTGCCCTCAGCCTTCTGAGCATCCATCCTTGATTTATTTCAACTGTACAGATTGTGCAAATACCCTTTTTGGCTGCCTATCTTTCCTCTGAGGATGCAAACTTTCTTTTAGCCATTTCCATGGCTCTCTGTGGGTCCCATCCCCCAAATTGGTGCTCAGGAAGATAATTACACTTTCCTTGCACCTCATGCTAAGTGCTATTTCCTGGCCTCTATCACCCTCATTCATGCCAGGGAGCCCAGTTCTATATCATGATCTACCCCAGTAGCATTGACCTTCAGGGTCAAGGGTCAACCTTGAACTTCAAAGTCATTCTTTTGCTTTGGCAATCACAGTGTTATTCTAGGCCTTCCTGTGGAACATATCAGCTGGTGGGTTCTCTGGCTTTACATAGTATATCCACTCTAGCTCACCCACTGTTCCAAGCCTTTGGATCCTTCCTCCACCATCTGCCATGACAGATGAGGAAATCTTGACTTTACTTAGCCAACCTCACAGGGCACCAGTTCCATTTCCTGGGTCCCTTGCCAGAAGGTTAAATGCTGCATCAAAGGAGAGTGTTCCTCTATCGATACACTTCCTCTACCCAATTCCACATTTCATCTCCCTCTGCCTTACACCCTCACCACCCCCATTGCTCCTGCGGGGACATGTTGGCTGGGTCCCACAGCTCCTTAGGGCCATATTCCTTTTCCTCCACCAGCAGGACCACACTTCCCTGGCCAGACTATGGTGTGACTGGCCCGTAGTTATTGTTCTGGTGGAAGGGGGTGGAGCTAGGAGATTTACAGGGACCCAGCAGAGGTGTGGGAGAGAGTGGTCACATATTGTTTTGCGAAGCAGACCTTGTCTTCAACTTCAGGCAAAGTCTGCTTTGCAAGACAATACGTGACCACTGTAAAGAGAAGGGCAGGATACTCTTTCCGGCCTGGAGAATTCCAAGGGATCTGGGCTTTATAATGTTTTCATATGTCAAACCAGTTGTTTTCCCCCTGCAACTTCCCCACAAGGTCCTGACCTTGGCATGGCAGACCTGCCACCACTGAGACTTCCCTGCTCTTTTGGGTACCTCTACTCCCCAACTCAGTTTGGGGGCTGCCTCTGAGCCATCTCTGCCCTCCAGTTGCAAAAGAGGAAGGTCTCCTCGTATGTTGCCAAAGAGGCTCTTTGCTTTCCATACTCTGCTTTATATTGATGTTCAGTTGTCACCGGCCCATTATCGCCCTTCTCCAATGCACTGGAAATTTCCAGCAGTGACCGCCATTCTATAGTGTTTCTAATGACAATTTCCAAGAAATTCTAAACACCTGAGCATTCCATCAGGGCACTCTCCTCCAAGTACGGAGTCCTAACTCACCACCAGTGAAAATTTCAGCAAGTGTACCACTGGGGCAAACACCCACCCCAGGTGACAAGGTCCTCATTGCAGGCTCTGGCAGCTGACCCATCTTCGGTGTCCTCCTGGGCCCAATTCTGTAGGTCAGTTTCCCTAGCACACAGACTGTGTGCCATGCTTTCCTGGGAGTGGTCTCCGGACCAACACCTTCAAGAGGTAGGGGAGAAGGGAGCAGGCCGAGGGAGAAGCTAAACTGTGGTCCAGTTGCAAGGAAGGCCTTAGCCAATCAGACCAGGAGCTCTGGAGCTGGACTCTCTCCAACTGAGGCACAGGGGCTGGACCTCTAGGGTGTTGGCTGCCCCAGAAAGGGATGTAGCCTTGAGTGAGGCTGCTTTCCAGGGCCAAGGGCAATTCTACAAAGAAATTCAGCAAGAAGCTGGTAGCCAGCTCTTACAGAACTAGGGGAATGAGTGTCTGCATGTTAAAGGCACATCTGGGCAGCACATCTCTTCACTTTTCAAAGAGATTGAGAGATTAGCTTATTCTTTTTTAAAAAATGATTGCATGAAGATTATAATTTGCATCCTTAATATAATATACAGTGAATGAATGTTACACCACTTCAAGTGTGAGATTTTAAGAGTAAATTCACATTTATGCTCCCCATCTTTTCTGCTATGATATCCTATGTTTTACTTCTAAATATGTCATAAACCCCATAGCACATTGCTACTAGTCTAGCTTTAACAATCACCCTTCCAAAAACTTTTACTAAAATTAGTCTTTCATATTTACTCACTTATTTATACTTCCAAGTGATCTTCCTTTCTTTTCATAGACCTGCCTTTCCGATCCTGCCCCTACTGGAGCTAAGAAGGGGTTACGTTGGGATTCTAGAGGCTGGTGGTTCTTTGTGGGTTAAAATCTGTCTGGGATTCTGACTCTGGGCACCATGGAGCCTGTTTTCCAGCTCTTCTCCCACTGTGCCTCCTCGAATGGGGTAGAATATGTGAGAGAGTACGATGGGCGGGGTGATCTGTTTGGGGCTCTTCCTGATCCCACCTTCCGCCAGCCCCATGGTCCTGTCAGACTCAGCCAAGCTCTCCTTGTCTCTGCAGTCACCCCACTTGCAGAGGACCCTCCTCCACCTTCTCTCCTAGAATCCACTCCCTCCCTCGGGAAGCAAGCTGCTCCCTAGGAAGGACCCACTTCTCCGGTCCTCAGTTCATCGGGTGTTCCTACATCCCACTGCTTTTAAGGAGCCTGAAAGAAAATCCCATTCTTATGTTTGCCAAGTTTCTCTGGCTGTTACCCCAAGAACAAAGGTCTTTCTCATTCTTCAATGATCTAACTGGAAGCAGAAATCCTCTGCTTGGTGGCTTCGTTTCTCTTTTCTCCTTTATCAGCCTGTGGTTGTGAGACGCTAAGGAAAAATATAGGGTCTGGCGAGGCCAGGATGATCACAGAGCTCTGGTTAAGCCAGGCCAGTGCGGGATGGCCACATGTCCCCCCAGCTGAGAGGAAACACTGGGCAGTGAGGACACCCATACGTGCTGCCCCCAGACCCCCCAGGGAGGTCTCCGGCTTGTCATTGCCTCTTTGTTCCTCCCCTTTCTCATTTGCAAAGTGAGGAGTTCCATTATCCTACCTCAGTGGGGAATTAAGTGGTGGCACTTTAAGATTCTAGCTGTTTTGCTTGAAAAAAAAAAAAAAAATGAAGGGAGCATTTTGTGGTATCCGAGTTCCGTTCTGGTAACGTGAGAGGCTCTAGTCATGCTCCCTCCTTCATTAACTTGTGATGATAATGTACACACAAGGCACTAATTCTTTATTTTTAAAAAATAAGATGGTGGCTAATTTGATTTGAATGCTCCAGTCTGAGAGTATGCTTCATGATTTTTAATCCAATTAGTGTTGGAGATACTTCTGATTCTAAGGGTATCTGGTTTCTGCGTATGGTATAAGTTCTAGGCCCCAGTTCTCATGTTTCGAGAAGGGAGAAGTTGGGGCCTATAGTCGATAAAAAGGGTCTGTTTATATGGTTGCTTTGTGTTTTGTTATTAAACCCAAGCAGCAGGGGGCAGAGGCCTTGCTTTTAGCTCAGATTTCTAGAAGCAGCCAAAAACCCACCAAGAATTTCAACTTGAAAAGTTTCCATACAAATCAGCATTACTTATCAATAGAGTCTCAAAACATCCTCCTTGAAGGTAAACAAAAGCCGCCACCATGAAGGCTACACTGAAGGACATTCTGGAAGTCTCTGCCCCGAGGTCAGGGGTCAATAAATCGGTGGGTCAGCTCCCCACTTGAGATGAATGACATGGGTGGCCCACCTTCAGGGCCGGCTTCGCCCGGTCCCTGCAGGCTTTCTCTTCACATTATACCTCAAAGTCAGTCAGAACCACTCTCCCAATAAGTAGCCTTTTCACTAAGAAAAGAGTGCCCTGAATTAAATCCTCAATTTTGTTTTGTTGGCGCAACATCACTAAAACTCAGAAACGTCTGAGGAGAATACACGCGTGTGGTAACACGGGGCTGTAGTTTTCACACTTAACATTTTCTTTAACCAACAGAGCTCTGTATCACTCCCAAGGCAATTTCCTAATGAGAAACTTGCTTCTGTCCTTGGCCGTTGTTGAGAAAAATCAAATGAAACCATCCTAGAGGAGACACAAGGTGTGTGCCCCGGGGATAAATCAGCCGAGGATCCAATTTTTATGTGCCAGGAGAGTGAAAAGAAAACAGAGGAAAGTGAAAATGATAAGACAGGAAAACACTTGGTAGAGCCCATCTGCTTGAGAACATGTTGTCTGAGCTGCAATCCTGCTCGTATATTGGGGAATAAAGTCTGTGACAAAGCACAAGTCTTGTTTAGCACTGTTGAGAGGGGAATGTTGCTAAATTCTTTTTGGTGTTATTTCACAAGATGGAATTTAATATGTTTGCCGCTGCTGTGGTTCTCGGGTGACTAGAAAAGAACGGGAAGAAGAATCTTATGTTTTTTTTCAGCAGGAAAGCAGTTCCTGGGATATAACTTACCCACAATGCCCTCTACCACCAATCTGGGTCCGTATTTTCAGTTAATTATAAAAGCATAGATGAGACCAACCAAAATACTGTACAGAAATTAAACACAAACATTGTCCCATCAGTAAAGTGTTGTGGAGAATATGAAAAACATATCTCTGTCAAGAATGTGGAAAACAGGGAGTGGCCTTGAAATAACATTTCTTTTTTTGAAGACTCTAGGAAAATCCAAAGCATATTGAGCTTTGGATCAGGGCTCAGGGCAAAGGGGGTGGTTGACAAGATTATTTCTTCTTGGCACTCCGAGGAGAGGGATTAGTTAATTGAATCTGTGGTTTTTAGATTTAGTTGGTGCTTCTGGCATAGCTGCTGGATGGGCAAGGTTCTTGGGTCCATTTTGCTGCTGGGTCCTATGCCCAGTTCTCCAGTATGAGAAGGAAGATTCTGCAGTCCAGCAGCGCCCCGGCCTGTTGAGACAGCCTGATGCGAAATGAGACACATTCGTTATTGGAGCAGCAGGAAACCTAGATGTCGCTGGGTACCAGGGAAAAAAACGGCTCTTTTTCTGTAGATGCAATCCCATATAAATATCTCAAATCCAAAAGTGACGGTGCGGAAAACAGTAGGATTGGTTGGGAAAGTTGGAATAAAACTTCCTCCTCCAAAGGATTCCCCAATCTTAAGATAGGAAAAAAAAAACACTAAAATATTTAAATACATGAGACAGACGGTGGTAGAAAACTCACTGATTTCCCTCTTACACCTAATTTTAAATGTAACACTCTTTTAAAATGATTGAGCACTTAAAATGGCCTCTCACAAGATCCCCAAGTCTGGGGGGTGTCATTGAAGTCATAGGAGTGATATCTGACGGGGAGCTGTAAATTTTGTTTCCATTGCCCTACCCTGTGTTCATCAGCATGACTGGTTATTAATCTTTATAATAAGTATGAAAAAGATGGGATTTTTTTTTTTTAATGTAGGCTCCACACCCAGCATCGAGCCCAACCTGGGGCCTGAACTCATGACCCTGAAATTGAGACCTGAACTGAGATCAAAGGTCAGGTGCTTAACTGACTAAGCCACCCAGGCGCCCCAAAAGGTGGGCTATTCTTATCCTTAGCTTATAATCAGGGCATGTATGACCCAAATAACTTCTTTCCTTTAGCAAGATTACTGTGTCCAGTCTATTTCTCTAAGAAACCCAAAGCAAACATACCGTGATAGTGCCTTGGAGAACATGGAGTCCTCAAACTTTATGGTGACAAGCTACTCTGATTCTCCGCCCCCCACCCCCAGATGCCCCAAATATAAAGTTAAAAGTCTGAGATCAAGGGCAGTGGTAATGATTGTTAGAACATGCAACACCAACACACACATTTCAGCTGAACAACTGTCCCACCTCTAAATGGCTAGATGACAGCATAAAAGTCAGGTGACAGGAACTAGGTCTTAATTCCTCAATCATAAAGTAATACAGCTGGAACAAGATCATATCAAACATGTCATCTTCCCCTTCCTCCAGATCTACTAGTCTACAAGTTGATAAAAACTGTTTTTCTTTTTTCCCTAGAAGGTTAAGGCTCATGTTTTTAAAGTAGCCTCATGTTCTAGCACATTCGTATTTATGAATTATATACTTTAATTGCTTTTTAGAAGGCTAAATCAAAACTCATGATTCTGGAAAAATATGTAGAATGGTTTAAAAATATGAATAACTAATGGACATCCTGGTTGTATCCAAATTCTTGGGTTAAGTTTGAGAGATGCGAAAATTATTTTCCTATGGCTAGTTTATAATTCTCACCAGCAGCATATTCTTTTTGTAACTGTGAGTGATTATCTTGCCTAAACTGTCCAACTTTCTAAATGTCCAAAAAAACCCAAGCAACCAAATACAAAATAATAATAATGATAATAAATAAACAAGAAAGCAAAAGAAAGAAAAAATTCTTGCCTCTTACTACATCATACTAAGACAAGATCATGCCTTCAGATGTTTCCTTTTAGAATTCAGACATTTCAAGTGTTTTGCATATGATCACTCCAGACACTGGCCGCTGGGGAGAAAGGAGAACAGGAAAAATGGTTTCTCTCCAACCTACCTCTCCCAACGGGGGTTCCAGCAGAGGGCACTTGGTAGAGTTTCAACAAGAAGCAGGCTTGACTTGATTCTTTCCCCCTCTCCTCCTTCCCCACATTCTCTGCTTTATTCCAAAAAAATGCAGAGTGTAGCTTGGCATCCTTTTGAGCTGCCCATGTAGAAAATTCAGAGAAAATTCTAAGACCTTGATCTAGTTCCAGTGTAGGCATTCAACAGTCATGTGATTTGGAGCAAAGTTTCCCCATCTGTGAACAGAAAAATAAAAATACCTGAATGGTCTCCAGCATCTCATTCAGTTCCCCCATTGTATGGCTCTGACTCTTTGTCTTTAAATGTTTGGTAAGTTTCTTGGAGCTGTATCCTACTTGTTTGCAGAACCAGAACCTTCTAGAAAGGTTAAAAGAAAAGGAGATGAACTTCATACTATCTAAGAAAGTTTAGAGAAGTTTTTGGTATTTCTCTTCAAGAATTAAAAATCTTTAGAGACAATTATCAATTAAAGTTAATTGTTGAACTAGAGTTTAGAGTTAATTACTAAAGAAATATATTGGCACTAAGTACTTGCCCATTCAAAGATGACTAAGGTTTTAAATGTTTAACTTATAAATATTGTGATTCAGACAAACATAACTCTGAACAAGGAAACTGAGGAGATTAGAATCCAGGAACACCATGCTGCCACTGGGTCATGTTGTAGATTGTACAACCTCGTGAGCATATATTCATTGTTTGGGGCAAGAGATTATAACTAAGGATACACAGCTTTGAGTTGGGGTAACCTGTTTCCTCAGCTCGTGCTCCAGTATTTTTTGCCTTCCTTTCCTCTTTTAAGGTAAGGACTGGGTGCCTCAGTCAGTTAAGGGTCTAACTCTTGATTTCAGCTTGGGTCATAATCTCAGGGTTGTGAGATTAAGCCCCACATTGGGCTCCACACTGGGCGTGGAGCCTGCTTAACATTCTCTCTCTCCCTCTTCCTCTGCCCATCCCTACCCCATTCTCTCTCTCGCAAAATAAAATTTTAAAATAAAATTAAATAAATAAAATGCTTTAAAATTCTGTATCTCTCTTTGGACAGGCTACCTCAAATATCACCAAGTTTTTCAGTTTGGCATTTAATGGGGTATAGAGCACTCGTATAATTACTCAGCTACCTGCGTAGGGCAAAAATCTCAGACCAAGTGCAACCGTGAGTTAGCTTGTGCCAGTTACCCATTTACTGCCTCTCAGCTCCAAATTCACCCTTAATTGCCTGCTCTGGGGAAAAGTAAGAGCCCTTTAAAACTTTAGCCTTTGCCAGCGAGCGTAACATCCGGCTTTGTCCATTGAGGGCGCAGGAGAGACATGGCAGGAGGAGGAAAGCATTTTTTTCCCCCCCTTCCGGTTCTGGATCTTGCGCCCCATGTGACTTTTCAAACAGCAGGTTCCTGTGGTACCCATGGCTTCTCGGGTACACCGGATCTGCGCGGTATATAGCCAGCAGCACCCAGTCACGGGAGCCCAGGAGCCCGAGCTTCCTCGGCTCAGTAGCCAAGAGCAACTGTGCAACGGAACACCTCCAGTGTGAAATACGTTTGCTGCCCCCCCGCCCCCCAAAGCAGATCACTGGCAAATCCCTCATCTGTGACCCCACAGCGGCTTGCCTGCCACACAGTGCTCTTTCCACCAAAATGGATCTCAGCCCTGATGGCGGGCTGGGTGGGCGGGGGCTCTTCCTTGGGCTCGCTACTACAGCTCCAGGGGCAGCGGCTGCTCCTTCCACCTGCTATTCCTATATTCCTTAAATTCTCTTGATCCATTCGCAAACAACCCCCCATCATGATTCCAATACTGTCTTGTAATTAAGATCTCTTTATTTTAAACTTTTCTGTTTAAATTTACTGAGGTTTCTTTCTCCTGATTGGACCTTAAATGATGCATATGCCAGGGTGAAATGTACATATATTTATGGAAAAAAAGAGAGAGAAAGAGAAAGAGGAGAGAGGGAAGGAAGGAGAGGGGGAGAGAGGTGTGTTAACCCGAAACAAATAAGGTTACACGCGTATTCCTTTGCCAGGGCTGCTGTGTAACAGAATACTACAGATGGGGTTTAAATAACACAAGTTTATGTCTCCCAGTTCTGAAGACAGGAAGGACAAGATCAAGGTAGCGGCAGGGCTGGTTTCTTCTGAAAGCCCTCTTCTGGGCTTGCAGATGGCAGCTTTCTTGCTGTGTCCTTCCACAACCCTTCCTCTGTGTGAGCTCATTCCTGGAATCTCTGTATGTGTCCACATTTCTTCTCCTTATAAGAGCATCCATGAGACTGGGTTGGGGCCCACTATAACAGCCCCATCGTCACTCAGTCACCTCTTCAAGGACCTGTCTTCAAATACAGTCACATTCTGAGGTCCTGGGGGGCAGTGCTTTTGAATTTTAGGAACTTTAAGGGGACCCAAGCCAGCCCACAACATTACTAGTTCTTATCTTCCAAAGTCTGTATTCAATATGGCGCAGTAGTAACTCTGTGGCAGCGAGAAGGTCATCAGACTTGGCTTTGGAAAACATGATTTGCAGCCCAGGTTCTGCTACTTACCAGCTGCTAAATTATTTAGGTTCTTGAATCTCAGTAATTCATCAGTTAAATGGGCTTCAAGGGCCAAAATGGGGCTTCAGTGAGATCATGCGAACAGAAGTGCTCGAGAATGTACAAAAGACTAGGAAAGGTAAGGTATACCTTGGTGAGTGTGTGGACTCAAACATTTTTAAAAGCTTTCCATTACATTTCATACGTATTAAAAGACAGTTGCCAACATATTAAACTGGCATTAAGTATAAATGATTTGTGTAGCCAGAAAGTCTCTTTGGCTTATTTATTAGACACGAGAAAAATTTCTCTAGCCCCACAACTGTTTCTAACACATGCCAGGTTGTGTTAATTGAACCAAAATTTTGAATTAATTATTATATCCTCTATATGTTTTTTTTCATGCTCTGCAAAAGTAGTAAGTGATATGTTTAAGCCTCATGAATTTATTTGACTTGCCCTTTGTTTTTGAAAACCGTAGAAATTATATGGCCTTCAGAACGACAGCCAGCAAATTTTTTTGGCAATTACAATATTCACTAATAGAGGGATAGGAAAGAAACTGTGGCCTGGTTCTCGTTTCCCCCAATATCACATTTCTCCCCATACCACAGTAACTCTGCACTTGTGGTCATGTTCACAGTGGGAAACTGAGGCACCAGGCATCATCATTTTGTTCAAGTCCCGAAGAGAAAGAAAACTCTCGTTTATTGAGAAGCTTTACATACAAAAATCATATTGTACAAATTTCACTGAATCTTTACAACATTTCTAGAAAGTAAATATTATTAATGCCATCTTACCAATAGGGGAACTGAGACTCTTAGAATAGTAATAGTTTGTCCAGAGTCCTGTGGCTCATAAGTAGATCAGAGGTAAGAACTGAGACTTCCTGATCTGTCACGGGTGTCCTATTACCTCGTTAGCTGAAATTTATTTACAATGGCTTCAATGTATGTTGCTGTTAGCAATGTAATTATCATGGAGTGAAAAGCAACCAGTAGTTAAATCTAATAGAGCTTCAATTAATAAGATTCTCCAGTGGTTAGTTAGTTCAGAGTTCTCAAGCTACACTACGGATAATAAGAGTTAAGTGCTGGGTCTAAATAAAATTTTTTTTGGCAAATATTCAACCAATGCTATAATAGCACCAATTGGCCATTTGCCCCTTGTGCATATATAATCATTATCTTCAGTGATGTGTATTCTGTGGCCTTTTTGCTTTTCTCTTTGCCACCTGTGTATGCATTGACTTAATCTATAGAGCAAGTTCTGTTCACATATTTAGCTAGTAAAAGAAAGTGCACTTGTGATAACTATTTTCCCTTTTAATTTTTACATTAGATTGAGCAATTGAAAAATAACGTATTTTATTTTTAATTTAGACTCTCTCGTGTTTGCACTAGATTTTTAAGAGGCTTCAACTTTAGCCCTCTGTAAGTGTCACTTTGAAATCTTGTTGAAATCTGGAAGACAGATATCATTTCAAAAGGAAAACAGAAAGAAAGATCAGATCAAACTTTACTGAAATTGAAAAGACAAGTCATGAGGCTCAAAGGAGGAATGAATGAATGAGAGGGCCACTGTAATAGCAGGGGGTAGAAATGACATCAGTTAAATGGGACCATTCATGGGGCTCCCCCTTCTTTGAGGAGTCTCGTTCTTCCTTACAGGGCTCTGTGGTGCAATTATTTCAGTATTAGATTTCACCCCGTACTGGATAGGTTCCTAGAGATCAGGAATTGCTTTAACCAGCTTCATCTCTTGTTCGACATGTCTCTGCTGCATTATGGACCATCATCCCCTTCTCTAACTGGACTAATATAGTGCCTTCTTGAAGAGCTCCCTCTCTCCAGTCTTCTCTGCACCATCTCCTAGCCACAATGAAATGTGATCCCATTCTAATGCCAGGTTGCTCCCCAGATACCATCCAAATGCCTTTGCAGACTTGGGAGGCCTTGGAAACTTGGCCCAAACCAAATACTTGGTCAGCCGTATTTCCCACCACATCTACTCTTTCCCTGACCTTACCCTCTGAAATGCTATGAAGGAAATAAACAGGATGATGAGATACCCGAAGACCATGTGGTGGGGTGGCCAGGACTCCTTTAGACTGAATGATTAGAGAGAGGCCTCTTTGAGGAAGTGACATTGTGTTAGAATGTACTCAAGTTGACCATGGGGAAGAGTGGGAAAGATGTGGAGGCCCAAATACAAAGACAGAATTGACCTTTTTTTTTTTTAAGATTTATTTATTTCGGGGTGGGGGGCAGAAGGAGAGGGAAAGAATCTCAAGCAGACTCCCTACTAAGTGTGGAGCCCATTTTGGGGCTCCATCCCATGACCCTGAGACCAGACCTGAGCTGAAACCAAGAGTTGGGCACTTAACTGACTGAGCCACCCAAGTGCCCCCAGTGCTGACATTTTAAAAGGACATAATGGAGACCAGTATGCACGGAGCATAGTGAGGACAGGGGAGATGCAGGGAACAGAGCTGCAGATTAGGTAGGAGGTAGCATCTGGAGGAACTTTTCTGCTTCGTGAAAAGGGCAAAGGTAAGCCCTTGGAAATATCTCTCGTATCCATGATTTTGGAAAGATCCTCCTGCCCACCAGGTAGAGTGAGATGGAGTGGGTTCTAGTTCCAACCTGTTTTCAAAGTTGCCTCTCTGTGCACAATCTGTGTGCAGATGAGGGATTATTTATGTCTCAATAATTTGTTAGAAGGGCCATGGTATCTTTGTTTGGGTCCAAGTTTTGGAGCCTCCATGGAGTAGGCTAGCA
The DNA here is from genome assembly GCA_004024625.1 of Mellivora capensis. Lineage (NCBI taxonomy): Eukaryota > Metazoa > Chordata > Mammalia > Carnivora > Mustelidae > Mellivora > Mellivora capensis. Next base: position 53,124 of record PISX010001928.1, on the reverse strand, counting down.
TTGCTCTTGGTGGCCCCTGTTTCGAGGTCTGCTGGTACATCATCTGAGACTCCTAGCCGCCCATGTATTTTAACACTTGAGGATATCTGACACTGCATTATTCACATTGGCTTATCATCCTCTGTGAACATCCAGTGATATTTTTGCTGCAGAGTCACACATTTTTCTATATTTCCCCATTTAATTTACATAGTTGTTTCTTCCTTTCTCATTTTTTGGCCTCAAGGTCTCATTTTTTTTTTAATTTTGATGCTATTTCCCAGGATATTTACAAATGTGTGTATTGGCTGCCAACAGCTAAGGGACCACTTCAGAGAAGTCTTTTTCCGTATCATGAAAAACGGTGCTGATTACATGGCTCCAGGAGTGGGGTTGACTCTGGGGTTTCCCCAGTAGTTTGATAGGTTTCTTCTCAGTTTGGGCAGAAACTATAGTTAGATTTGAGTCTGTTTCTTTAAAGTGGGACTATACTTGGGGTTGGGGACAGACCCCAGATTTGCAAGGACTTTGGAAACTCTGAGGTATGTACCCCCCCAGTTATAAAATTATATCTTAGAAACAAGTAGCCCATTTTTGAGGAGAACACGACCATGTTGTTGCATTTGGACCCAGCAGGGAAAATGAAAATCTTGTGTTTGTCAGCAGCGAGGCCACGATGCCTGTGCCCCAAGTTTAAATATCCAGGAATCATCCAGTGGTTTCCTTTTATTGTTCATAAAGTCTGTAGAGACAAACCACCTGAGTAGTTCCAGATGTGGAATCAACAAGGCTGCACTTAACAGACCTACATGTAGAAAGTGAATTTATAGACCCAAGAAAAGGCTGGGACGATTATGTTGTTTTAGGATAGAAAGGTAGCTTCGCTCATTGAACAGATGAAAACACAAGACATCCAGCCTTGCAGATGGCAGATCGAGGTGAATTTCACATTTGTGAGGCCACTTGAGGCTCCAGGTGGTAATCCACTCCCCTCTGCTCTCTTTGTAAAGTAGAAACCCCAGCAATGGGCTGGACAACTCCAGAGGACTGGACTATTTTAGGAGAACAATTTTAACAGAATAATTTGAGGGCAACATGGCAAGGAAAAATTTCTCCACATTGACTCAAATGCTGGAGAACAAAGAGACATAAATGTGGCTTATGGTTATTAGAGTCATCTCCATCTCATTGATATTTGGCAGTGAAACCTACTGGTGTTCTAGGCACCTCACTTTGGTCACACAAGGTAATATTATATGGTGGTGAGGAACATGACTTGCATGGGTCTGGGGCCAGGAGGTTGGAATTTGTTGCCATAAATCTTGAAGCTGTTGAAGGTGTCTTATGTTCCAGTTTATCTGGCACAGCCCAAAAAGTGAAAGTTCTGATAGCCAGAATGCCTACATGGCCATAATTCGCAACCTTACTGAGTGGGGAAGAATTTTTATGGCTACTGGCAAGACTCCAAACAAAGATCCAACTATCTCTCCATAAGATATTTCAGTGGAGTGACCCAAGTTATCCGAGTAAGATTCTGACTCATAAACCTCAGGTTGGAGTAATAACTTACTCTGTGTCCTAAATATTACGTTACAATGGCCAGAAGATGGAGGCATCTATTTTATTTATGCACAGCACCCCTCCACTGTCAGTCTGTGAGTCCTTGTGGTGATCATTCCAGTCCTTTGCATTTTTGTGCAGTAGCTAAAATCTAACACTTATTGAGAGGTGATTATGTGTCAAGTGTGGTGGTAAGTGGGCTTCAAACATTATCTTGTTTAAGCCTCCCAGGTATTATGAAGGAGGTGCTCTTGACAGATGAGGACCTAAAGCATAGAAAAGCTGAGAAGTTGAGCAAATTGCCCAGGGTCCCAAGGGCTGAAGCCCCATTCAGGCCAGCCCCAGGGTCTCTGCCGCCACACTGTGTCACCGTATCTCATGCTTATAGCCTCTTTTGATGCTGATAGAAAGCTTTCTTAAAAAATTCTTGACCCTGGGTGCCTGGGTGGCTCAGTGGGTTAAGCCTTTGCCTTTGGCTTGGGTCATGATCTCAGAGTCCTGGGATCAAGCCCCACATCGGGTTCTCTGCACAGCGGGGATCCTGCTTCCCCCTCTCCCTGCCTGCCTCTCTGCCTACTTGTGATCTCTCTCTCTATTAAATAAGGAAATAAAAAATCTTTTAAAAAAATTCTTGACCCTTTTAAAATATTAAAAACGTGTAAAAATATATCAAGAAAAAATACGGGGGGGGCGCCTGGGTGGCTCAGTTGGTTTAGCGTCCTAACTCTCCGTTTTGGCTCAGGTCGTGATCTCAGAGTCCTGGGATCAAGCCCCAAGTCAGGCTCTGGGGTCAGCAGCGAGTCTGCTTGAGATTCTCTGTCTCCCTCTCCCTCTGCGCCCCTCCTGCACTCTTTCTCTAAAATTAAAAAAAAAAAAAAAGAAATGAAATAAATCTTTTAATAAAAAGAAGAAGAATGACAGAAATACTCATGTAGCCTCCCTCCGAGCTTAAGAAATAAATACATTGTCAAGATGCCACTGTGTGCTCTGCCCCCACCAGCCCCAGGGCTACCTTCTACCCCGGACTGAACACTCCTCTTTCCCTGTGTTTGCTTTACACTTCCGCGCCATCAGTGTGTCCTGAAGCACTGTATATGGTACAGCTGGGCATAGCTGCATGAACGGTGCATCGGGCCTTCTGTCTTCTCTTGCAACTTCTTTCACCCAGGGCTGCATTTGTAGGATTCACCAGTGTCGGTGTGTGTGGCCGTAGCTCTATTCACTCTCACTGTATGAGCACACACAGTTTACTTCTCCTCCTGTAAGGGACATCTTCACATGAAGCATCTGGTGACCTTGACAGCTACCTTCTATGTTTAGCAGCACTCGTCCCGCTATTTTCATTTTACTGATAAGGAATCTGAAGATCAGTTCAGGGCTTCCCCCAAGGCCGCTGTCTCGGTCTGGGCTGCTCTAACAATACCACACACCCCGTGACTAATAAACAGCTGCCAGTGTTTTCTCGAAGTTCTGGAAGCCGTGAGTCTGAGATCAGGATGTCAGCGTGATTGGCGTCAGGTGACGGTCCTCTTCTGGTGTGCGGAAGGCTGTCTTCTCCCTGTTGTCCTCACATGGCAGAGACAGAAAGAGAGCTCCCTGGGGTCTCTTCTATCAGGGCACTAATCCCATTCCTGAGGACTCTACCCTCATGACCCCTTACCTCCGGAAGGCTCCGCCTCCTAATGCCCTCACATGGGGGGATGGAGGGCAGGTGAACACGAATCTGGAGGAGGAGGACACACGGATTTCATTCATGGCGGCTGCACAGCCAGAAAGTGACGGAGCCAAGATTCGAGCTCAGTTCTTCTGACTCATGGTCTCGGGTTTTCTGTCCCACTGGACTTTGGCCTTTTCAGATAGTCTTCTAAAAGCCAAAGCCAGAGCCCCGTCTGCTAGGGCCTTTTCTGGCCATCTTTTGGGTTTTTGTGTTTTCATTTTGTGACTAGTACAACAGAACAACTTCTTCCCTGAAGGCCTGGAAGGAAGCTGAGAGGGAAGGCAGCCTCCGGTCTCTGCTCCTCACTTACTGCCTCTGAAGTTCATGGTAGCAGGAAAGCAACAGGGGTAAAGACAGTGCCTTCCCTCAGAGAGGTCTGGGCCAGAGCTCACCCCTTTTATTTTTATTTGTAAAAGAGTCTTCAAAATGTGTGCATATGTGGTGTGTGTGTGTGTGTGTGTGTGTAGGTGTATGTGGTGTGTGTATGTGTGTGTGGTGTGTGTATGTGTGTGTGTGTGTGTGTGGTGTATGTGTCATCTCTTGGCTGGAAAGCCCTGACAAGTGCGTCCAGGTGGCTGCCACGCTCACACCTGGACAGGGCCAGGGGACTGAGAAAGTAGTTACATTTTGTCACAAGGTTTAATACTTGAATCTGGGGAGACCTCCAAACTGACAAATTGAAAAACAGTGGGAAGGGACTGAAAGCCAGCAGGTATCATTCGGGCCTTAGTTTTGAAGAGGGTGGAGGTTGGTTAATAAAACTAAAAGCCAGTTATCATTACCCGTAACCTCCTTTCCCGGATCCTTGACAATGAGCATCATTCAGAAGCAGAAAGATCATTATTGTTTTCCTTCCATAGAAAGCATTTCTAGGGAACCCTGGATTTTTCAGTCCTTAAGGATCTGCCTTCAGCTCAGGTCATGATCTCAGGATCCTGGGATCAAGCCCTACATTGGGCTCCCCGCTCAGTGGGAAGCCTGCTTCTCCCTCTCCCACTCCACCGCTTGTGTTCCCTCTCTTGCTATCTCTATCTCATCAAATAAACAAATAAAATCTTTAAAAAAGAAAAAAAGAAAGTATGAAAGAAAGACAGCATTTCCAGAAGAATAAAGTTGATTATTTGGGGAAGAGGGAGATATATTTTTAAATGCATTTTATTATTTGAAACTTGAGTAAACTGGTAAAATCCAAGTAAGGTGGTCAGCGAATAAATACTATTGTACCAATGTCAGGTTTCTGGTTTTGTTATTGTGCTATCGTGATGCAAGATGTCATTGGGGGAAGCTGGGTGAAGGGCACCCTCCACTATTTTAGAAACCTTTATGTGACCTGAAATTTATTTCAAAATCAAAAGTTAAAAAAACAAAAACAACAACAACAAAAAGAAACTCAAGCTCAAGTAGCTTTTTTGCTTGTAGGCTTTTGAACCAGGCAAGCCTCGTCAGTGGGCATTTCATGGCAATGTGCTGAGGATAAACAAGGAGTGGGGATTTTGCAACAATATCTTGGAGTTTGCTGGAAGTTCGGGTTAGTGTTTACGAAAGCATCCTCAGAAGTTGATGATCACCCAACCCTGTTAGTACAGACCAGTGATGCAGTTCACCTCCCAGGTGTTCACAACCCAGGCCCAAACCGAGTCTGACGCTCGACCAACTGCGCCACCCAGGTGCCCCTGTTTCTAATTTTAAAAGAAACTGAAATTTCCTGATTTGATGGATTCCAGTGACACTCGCACTCGCTCCCACTCATCCTTCCATTGGCCTTAAAGCAAAAATTCCTTGATTAGAGACACTGGATTTTTAAAAAATGCGCCCTTTCACCCGTCCTTTAGTGTCTTGGACACAAGACACTACATTTCGGTAGCAGTACCGAAATAGAACAGATCTTGATTCTTAAAAGACTGGCTGAGACAGATACTTCAGAAGGAGAAATGAACACACAGTCCCTGAAGGGCAGAGTGTACTCCGAGGGGGCTGTACTGAGTAATAATTTCACAGGCGAAGGTAACTCATGACATGAAAACATTCACAGGCTTTAGTTTATTTTAGCCTCTGGGCCGACCACAGCACATTTCTAAATATTGTGGGTTTTGTTAAGGTGCCTGATGGACAAGCAGACAGCCAGTACCCTGGAAAAGTGACACAGATCAGCGCTGAGCTTACTCACGACTTTCTCTGGAGTGACTTTTTATGCGCTGGTGTCAGCACGGTGTCCTGCGGGCGGCTCAAGGTCATGGTCCACGTTCATCTGCACAGGGTTTAGAAACTCTCGAAGTCTTGCTAGAGGAACATGGCCAGCCAAAGCCAAGCGTGGCTGCCCCTTCCCCGTGTCTGGCGTCCTCCCGAGAAGGAACCGAGCAAAGAAATCCATCTTGAACTGAACACGCCAGCCCGCGGCAGCTCCGTCTTCTGCCACATGAGTGATGTGAGTGATTGAGTCCGGCTCCAGTGTCCAGCCGTGTGTGTTGCCTTAATGTATTTATTTAACCTGGACGCCACAGAGAAGGCAACCCCACCTCGGTACCTGAAGGTCCTCGACAAAGAGAACATTCAGACATGATCCAGGGCAACAAACACATCGGGAACTCTGGCAGGGGAGAGATGTTGCAAGTAGAGCACAATGCTGGGCTTTATTCCCCACGTGGAGGCAGGCGGGGGCCAGCCACACTGGAAACGGTTGCTCTCGGAGCTGCCTCGGTCGGATGGCAGAGCCGCAGGGTAAGGGGGTCCAGCTGGGCCGCACAGAGTCCCCCCGATGGTGGCAGGTCCAGAACAACAGTGGCCTTGTGTTTCCCCTTAGGGGCTCAGTATTGGCTGATGCTGCTTGGGGGCTGCTTCCCAGGAAGAAGCTAAAAGCCGGCTGTGCGCACTCTGGTCCACAAGCTCCCGCTGCAGTCCGGCCCAGCCCACCGAGTCCTGGGGCCAGGCAGACGTCACACACATCTGGAAAGGGGAGACTGATGGCCGTGAACCTGCTTTCATGGACCAAGTCCTCGTATTCCGGTGACTACAAGTGATGCACTCCCTGGGCCAGCCACAGAAAAGGCTAATCCACGCTAAAGTAGTCAGGCGGTTTTTACTCGGTAGACCTGAGGACTGGGAGGCAGATCAATGGCTTTGGGTAAAGCTAGAGGCTCTGCCACCAAGGGAGCTGGCCTTGTCTTTCCATCCAGTGGAACTGGGACACCACCCACGGAAGTCAGTCTGTAAGGCCAGGAACCTTTCCATTGCAAAGGACAGAAACTCAAAGCAAACCAACTTCAACAAAAAATAACTATCACACATCTACTTGCCGGGCACCATTCTGGATGTTTCCCCTATTACTGTACTCAATCTTCACAACAACTCAGTGAGAAGAGACTGTCATTGTCCCCATTGCAGAGATAAAGAAAATGAGGCACAAAGAAATGAAGCCACTTGCCTCGGAGCCATGGAGTTCTTCAGTGATCAGGCTGGTCTTCAAACCCAAGTGCCTGGCGGCTGGTTCCATGGTCTTGAGCACTAGGGAGTCAGAGCCCTTTCTCTCTGCAGAGCGTGGCTGCTCTGAGCCTCAGCTGAGCATCCAGGGGAGACGGGAGCCTCTTTGTCCCAGGATGTATGTATATACGTTGCTGGGCTCGGTGGGAACCACGTGGGTTGGCCCGTCACCTGGCCAGGCCTGGGTCACCGCCTCCTGTGGCAGATGCTAGTACTGTAATGGCCCCGATTCCACGCCCTTCCCTGTCTTGGGGCCCTTTTCATGTGACTTTGCAACTCTCTCCACAAGGAATCTCCTTTCCATCACTCAGTTCTGCGTTCGGCTGAGTAACTGCTTTGGCCAAATGGGATGACGCATGTGGAGGTTTGAGAAAGTGGTTGTCACTTCAGCCTCTGCTCCTGGGGCTCAGCTCTGCCACTGGAACATGCTGGGCTGGCATCCTGAGGGCCAAGAGACCGGTGCAGCAGAGCCCAGATACCCTCATGGTCCCCAGGCTTTTGAGAGGATCAGCCAAGACTGGAAGTCCTGCTCGGCTGAGCCCCGTCTAAACCATCTGCCTGCAGACCACGAGCTAAAGCAACACTCGCACGTCCCAGCGTTTCTGCCTCGGTTTGTTGCATGGTCCTGTTCACAGCGGGAGGGATGAGACATGCATTAGTACATTTTACATTGAAATCTAAAAACTGCAATAAATGTATATGTGTCATGTTTAGGAATTTATCTTTCTAGATGTGCAAAATGGTATATGTTTAAGGATATTCGCTGTGGCTTTTTTGGTAATAAAATAAATGTTTGGAAACGGGCTAAATGTGCCTTAAGAGGGGACTGTTTAAAACAGAGTACAATCTGTATAACAACAGCAACCAACCATTTAAAAATGACAATATTTTCTATGTGGTCATGTGAGAAGGTCTTTTGAGTTTTACATTAAAGAAGCAAAGCAGTAGGACAGTGTGTGTGTTACACAGCCCTGGCGGAGGCGGGGGTTGGTGAGTGCAGGTATACATCTAAGCCTGTGGGTATATGCTGACGACTTCACAGAGCATCTCGGGATAGACCCTCAAGAAAACCGGGGACAGCTGCTCATTCCAGGGATGACAGCTGGAGCCAACTTTTATTTTTATACCTTTTGTGATTTTAAAAAGTTGTGCCATATTTTATGTAACCTAGTTAAAAAGAATAATGAGGGAAAAAATGAGTTCTTACTGATTCGTGGCATAAAGAATGACCACAATTTCTTCTTCATGTGAGGGAAGAAAATGAATCTCACCCCTCCAGCAGTTCTCTACAGGAAAGCACGGGGGCCATTTGTTAAATGATAGTTCAGAGATCTGAAAGAATGAATTAATACTCCTGCCCCCAGAAGCACGGCTGCAGCTCCTGGAGCAGAGATTTTTGCATAACATCATTGCTAGACTAGACACAGTATCAGTTCATATCAGTTCAACCTAATCTGCTGAGGGGCCCTCATCAGCCGGGTCTTTTGCCAGGAGCTGGAAACAAGAATACTCCTAAGACTCTGTCTTTGATCTAAGAATAGTCGCAGAGATGACTAACACTCTGTGATGCATTCTAGGATGCTGGAAGGCAGGAGCCATTATGGTTGTCTTTGTGTCTGCAGCATCTAACATAGGGTACGTGGAATGAAGGAAGGGAAGGCTGAAGGAAGGCAGGCAGTGCTGCACTGGGTCTGGACAAAGGAGACAACTCTAGGGAGGGAGGCAACTTGAGAAGCGATGAACTGGGTTGTTGAGCCCAGATACCCTCACGGCCCCCACGCTTATGAGAGGATCAGCCAAATTACCCAAACCCACAGCTTCATTATCCGTCACTAAAACTATTACGAAAGGTATCCCGCAAAAGGTTATTCATTTTTTTAAAGATTTATTTATGTATTTATTTATTTGAGAGTGAGGGAGAGAGAGTGTGTGTGAGTGGACTGATGGGCAGAGGGAGAGGGAGAGAGAGAATGCACAGGCAGACTCCCCACTGAGTGCAGAGCCCAACGTGGGGCTCGATCCCACCACCCCTGAGCTGAAACCAAGAATCGGCCACTTAACCAACTGAGCCACCCAGGTGCCCCGAAGAGTTGACATGAACTAAATTCCATGGGTCAGCAGGTGGACAACTCCTGGTTTTCTGGAAGAACATGTACTTTGAGGCCAGAAAGACTTGTGTTAGAGACCAAAATTCACCATTTATCACCTAAATGACCATGGGCAGCTCAACCTTTCGGAGCCTGTGCCTGCTCATTTGTAAATTGGAAATAATCTTACCTAGCTTACGGGTTAATTGTGAGTGTTCAGGATCTTTGATTCATTTTCTCATTCACTGAAGAAACACGGAGCCCTGAGTGGGTGCCCAACACTGTGTTTGCACGCACAAAGTAGAGCTCAGAGGTTAAACCCAGCAGGTGTGAGTGCAGGGGACCTCCCGGGCTCTCCATATTGCTTAGTAGCAGGTCACTCCTTCCACTCTGTGATCAGGAGGAATCAGGAAAGGGTACCAGGGCACTTTTGTTAGTGTGAAATGAATGAAGGGAGCTTCATAAAGAAAGTGAAAGTCAGGGGTGCCTAGGTGGCTCAGTCGGATACCTGTCTGCCTTCAGCTCACTTCATGATCCCAGGGTTCTGGGATTGAGTCCCACATCGGGCTCCCCACTGAGCTCTCTCTCCCTCTATCTGCCTCTCCCCCGCTTGCGCTCTCTCTCTGTCAAATAAATAAATAAAATCTTTAAAAAAAAAGGGAAAGGAAGGTGAGTAGAAGAATAAGTCCATTTGAGGCTCAATAAGTTCAGAGTTATTCAAATAGAGAGGATTTGGACTCTCATTCATAGAGAAAACAGGGCCTTTGGGTAGGAGTCTCCTGTTCCTGGTGTAAGACGTGTGACCTTTTTTCAAACGTAGTGGGGATGACCAAAGGCACAATCAAGAAAAGTGGAACCAGGAGTTGACGATCGTCCTCAATAGCCTGCACCCAGCTTTCAGATCCTAAGCTCCTTGCTCCCTTCACTTGGCTGAGGAGAGTAGGACTTTCACTCACCACTGAGCCAAAGAGGCTGTGAGGATCGACAGGTCAAGCAACTTGCTGATCTTTTGTCAACAAGGGGTTGGAGAGTGGGGTAGAGAGTGGAAAGGAGGCAGAGGCCAGGTCCCAATACTGGCTCTGTCATCACTGCCCCTGTGATAAGTCCCTCATCTACGGCACATGGGAGCATCTCAGCACCCAGGGGCATCTGTGAGTGGGTCTCCCTGCAGCCATGAGCCCATCTGGAGTTATCCTTATGGGCATGGACACTCTTGCCCTCAATGCTGATTACTATCAGCTATTTCACATTTTGCAAAGCGTGTACACACATGTGCCTACACATACAGAAGAATAACAAAGGAAGTGGGGATGTTGTTGGAGAAGAGTTGAAGGACCGATGTTCTGGAGGAGAGAGAGGACAGGTGTCTAAGTGGCATTCCCTACCAGCCATGGCAGGGCCTCCGGGAGGACATCCTGAAGCCCTGGTCTGTGAGACCTTCTTCTGTAAAGTGGAGGCCAAGACAGGTAGGCCGAGGGGTTCAAGGACTGATTTATTCTAAACCCTTATACCCCACCAATATATTGGGTTTGGATGAATTACTAGAGACATTGAATAATGACCTGTTTGAAACTTCTGTGTGTGTGGGAACATGTGTGCACATGCTTTGCAAAATGTGAAATAGCTGATAGTAATCAGCATTGAGGGCAAGAGTGTCCATGCCCATAAGGATAACTCCAGATGGGCTCATGGCTGCAGGGAGACCCACTCACAGATGCCCCTGGGTGCTGAGATGCTCCCATGTGCCGTAGATGAGGGACTTATCACAGGGGCAGTGATGACAGAGCCAGCATTGGGACCTGGCCTCTGCCTCCTTTCCCAATCTTATCTCCTGCCTCTGGCCCCTTACATGCAGGGCTGTGGTCCTAGCATGCCTTTCCCTTCTCACTCCGGCACCTTCATACAGGATGTTCCTTCTGTCTTAGACATTTTTGCTAATTCTGTGTTCTTCCAAGTTCAGATTGGGGTGACCTCCTCCAGGAAGCCCAAGTTGGTCATCACTTCTTTCACCTCTCTGTGCCCACCACCCCATGCTGGTTCCCTGCTGTCCTACGCAGTATACACTTTACCTTAGGTTCCTCAAGTCCCTTCCTTCTCTGACTCCTCTGCTGGAGTGTGGACTTGAATATAGGTAATGGGTCTTATTATTATCTTTTTTTTTTTTTGAAAGAGAGAGAGAGAGCGCAAGAGGATGGAGGTGGGCAGAGTGAGAAAGAGAGAGAGAATCTTAAGCAGGCTCCGTGATCAGCATGGAACCCAATGCAGGGCTCCATCTAACGACCCTGAAATCATGACCTGAGCTGAAATCAAGAGTTGGATGCTTAGTCATCTGAGTCACCCAGGCACCTCTAGATAATGGGTCTTACATTGTCACATCCCCAGAACCTATGGCAGTATTTGGCATGTAGTAGGGACTCAAAAGTGGTTAGTTTGAGCGAACCAGTTACTGAATGAATTTGGAAAATTTGACCACCACGGGAAAACTATCATTTTCAATCAGGTTTCTTTTTCAAGGAGTTTCAAGTGTTCCATTGAGATGATAGACCAGAGTCCATACTTCACCTCTTGTAGGATGGAAATGAGGGAGCAAAAGGACCTGTCCTCAACTGCTAAAGCTACAGGGGTGTGAGAAATTGCCCACTATATAAAAGGACAGAGCCAGGGATAGAGGCCACAAAGTAATTGGTGGCTTTATGAGTTTTCCCCTGGAGGCAACATTTTCAAATGCCAATTCCAAATATTGAGAACAGTCACCTTGGAATGGTTCTTGAAAACCATTTTTTCAGTGAGAGAGAAGTTAACAAAGCTAGAAACACAGGACTTCACTGACAGGAAGTGATTTCTTTTCTTTTCTTTTTCTCTGTAGTTGAAGAATGGAAAACCCAACCCCATGCCTCTTGAAGATTTACAAACAGATGTGGCTCTCACAGCACATCCCAGCTGCTCTCTCAGAGCCAGCCGCTGCATAGCTTATAAGGAGCAGTTCGTCTAATGGGAACCCCCTGCCATCTTCTCCAAGGGCAGAAACCCAACCAGTTTCCTGCATGAGGTCATCCCTTCACAACGGGGTTTAAAGCTATTTGTTTTTAAAACAGCTGGTTCCAACCTCGTTCACATCAAAATGTAAAATTCCAGAACGATTATTAGCATCTCACATAGGATAAGTGCAAACAATGGGGTCAAGGCATGGGCCTTGTTCTTGTTCTGGTCACCAGCACTGCTGAGCCAAAAGAGGCCAAAGATTGGGCAGAAATGTTCTGCTGAAGGGAGAGGGGAGAATTCATTCTTAGGTGGTTTTGCCAAGACCCCAGGGCAAGGACCCCTCCCCCTGACACACATATCCATGGAAGGTTCTGGAAGGCTGCTGTGGCATGGTTATGCATTGAGAAGACTGGGATCCCTCAGAGGACCAGTCACCCAGAGGATTAGGCTTGTAACACAACCAGTGCTGCTGGATGCAGAAAAAAGCGATTAAAATGGAGTCAGGCTAAATTTTGCTGAAAACCATTTGAAGGAAATACACTTGTGTTAGCTATTGATAATGAGGGAAGAGACACAGTATTTAGCATTGACAGGTTTCATTTCAAAACTCCAGTCCCTCCAACAGAGAGATGATTTGGGGCAAGTCACTAGTCAGACAGAGCTTTAGTTTTCCTCCTGTTTACAATGGTAGTTACAGAACCTACTACAGAGTCTTGGAGAAGATTCGAGGTAGTGTACAGAATGCACTCAGCACAGTGACCAACTCTGCAAAGACAGGGTATAAACTGTGACATTCGTAATGGCAAGGCAGTATTTTGCTTTGAAAAACTCTTTTCATGTAACTGGGCAACTCACCACGAGTCCAGGAAACAGAGAAAGGCAGCAGGCAAGATAAAGGTGATGACAGGGCCAAGGTCATGAGATCCCATTTTATTAAGGAAATGACAAGGTGCATATGGCCTGGTCTAGTACCTTCTTCTTTATGGGGTCCTGCCATGTGTTCATGTGTTGACTAAGGTAAGGCTAAAGGTCTTTCCATATTCATAGTCCAAGAAAACTGGATTATTTCACTGTCAGATGGAAGCGCAGCCTGCTCAGAAGGGAGGTTTATTTGATCCATACTCCCTAAGGCCCCAGTTTCCCAAGGGAATTCCACTCCATTTCTTTCTTTCCCGAGCACGAGCTTGGTCCACACAATCAGTCTATCTTTTGGCACCTGAGAGATGCCTGGGAGCAGGTGTATCTGCTTAATGTCCAACCTGTTTTTATTGCCAATCCCAATGACACGAGTGAGTTCAACTGACCATGATTTTAGAGGATTCGGAGTTTGTCATTGTTCCAGGAATACAGTTTCATAACAGCCATAAAATGAGGACTCTGTTTAGCTCAAGGATATTGAACTGGGGTGAAGAGCTCCAGCTGTGAGACGAAGGATGATAAACTTCTCAGCAAATTGGCAAGAGCATTGTTATACCAGTCTTTTGTCTTCTTGGAGAAGTCAGGAAAGACATCCAAGACACTGTGTTTGAGTCATAATAAAACGAAGATTCCCTCATCCCCTGATCCCTGACTCAGGGGTGCCTTCTTTAGGACTCCCAGTGACGCTCAGACGAGTAATAGTCTTGGACTGTGTAGAAAGGGCATTGAATGAAATCCTTTCAACATGAAATGCTGAAAGCATCAACTGAAGGACGTTAGCAATAAGCCTGGGGTCTGGTGTCCTAAGAACCACTCGCTGACCACCTGGTTCAGGCTTGGTTCGGGGCAAACCAATGCAGCCATCTCACTGTGGACACAAAAACAGTGACCCCCCCACCCCCAAATTATACTCTAAGAAGGGCAGGGACGTTAAAGAGATGCACCTGAAACAGCTGGCCGAGTTGTAAAACCACCTCCTTTCAAAGACAAAGAGCATTTTTTGTTTACTGCCACCCAGTATTTCCCAGTAGAGAATCACCCCTTCACTTGCTGTCCCTCCCCATGGCTCTGCGGAAGTGGACTCCATACTTGATTCAAGAGGTTGAATGATCCAGGCTTAAGCCAATCAGCTCTTATTTTCACCAGCCACAGATTGGTTGAGAAATGGGCATGTGACTCATACAGAGCCAATGAGGTTTTCCAAGGGAATTCTGGGAAACTCTCATTGGCTGTGAAATGAGAGGGATGTGAGAACCACGTGAGGGCTGAGGCTACTGAAGAAGGAAGCCGTGGGCCGGGAAGAGCAAACAGTGAAATGGGGTCTGCAGGCCATCACTTGAGCCCTGCCTCAGCCAGTCCTCCTGTGGACTCTCCAGTTCTGTGAGTCACCAACGTCCCTTTTCTGCGAGTGGGGAATTTTGCCAGTTAGGGCCCTTTATGGCCCCAGTGTCTACTCTTGCTTCTTAACACTGGCTCTTTTCACTTGTTTTCTCATTTTAAAAGCAATGCATACTTATTTTAGACAATTTCATAAACACAAAAAGGAAGAGACAGCAACTTTCCCAGGACCGCACAGCTCTCGGGTGGCTGAGCCGTGACTCCGACTGGGGCTGGCCCCCGCCCGAGGCTGTGTTCCTCACCCTACCACCTACTTCGGCCTCTCACAGATCTACGAGGCATGTTATGGAAACCCCTCAGTCTCTTCCTCCCTTGGGAGGAACAAAAGCTTTTCCTCATGAGCATATCTAGTTATTCTTTTGCAAAATTGGGATAATATTATATATATGGTTTATGTAGATCTTTAACTTAGTGATAGATTATGGACATTTCCCCAAGTCATGAAGTATTTCACAGGAACATTCTTTTTTAACGGCTGCATGATATTCCATCTGAATTGAATATAGCATAATTTATTTATACATCCTTGAACTGTTGGACCTTCAGGTGATTGATATTGTTTTTAAAAAAGAAAATAGGTGGAGCAAGTAGATTTTTAAGGCAAGTGAAATTGGGGGGGGGGTAACACGTCCCTCATTTGTCAAAGCCCATAGACTATTCCACAAAAAGAGTGAACCCTAATGTAAACTATGTACTTTAGTCAATAATAATGTCTTAATATTGTGTCATTAGTTGTAACAAACATACCACGTCAGTGCAAGTTATTAATGATCAGAGAAACTGGAGGAGAGCAGTATCTTGGTTCTGCTCAGGTTTTCTCCAAACATAAAACTTTTTCATAAAATATTCTATTCATTAAAATTAATTGATCAATAGTCTAAACAAACAAGCAAACAAAAAGCAACGTAAATATAAATTTCTCACCAGTTCTGATTCTTTTCTTTTTTTAAAAAAGGATTTTATTTATTTGACAGAGAGAGAGAGAAAGTGCGTATGCAAGCAGCCAGAGGGAGAGGGAGAAGCAGGCTCCTTGCTGAGCAGGGAGCACAATGTGGGGCTCGACCCCAGGACCCTGGGATAATGACCTGAGCCCAAGGCAGATGCTTAATGACTGAGCCACCCAGGTGCCCCATATTTTCTTCTGTTGAATTTGTAGGAGTAAAATTACGGAAACAAAGGCTAAGATATTATAGGCATATTATAATGATTTCTTTACAAGAAAAAAAAAAGTACCACTTTACATACCACCAACGTGTTGAGTGTCTAGTTCATTCAATTCTTGTTAACACTAAAGGGTATTGAGTTTTTAAATCTTTGCAGATTTAATGAGAAACTCATGATGCCTACTTCTGATTTGCCTATTTCCTTAACTATAAAAATCAAAACAATATGTTAGAGGTTAATGGTACAGAATAAGTATTTCAGAAATAGAAGTGGGTTCTTGAAAAATGTAACATCACAAATCATTGGGCAAAAAAGGACAATTTCTCAGGATGAAGTGAGAGCCACATCTCATACCTCCTCCTGTGGTCCTTAAGCATGAGTGTACATCTGGATCCCCTGGAGGGTTTCTTCAAAAGAGATAGTCCAAGAATCACATCTTGAGAAACAATCCCTCATACAACTCTAGAAAAATAAGAAGGGTGAATGAAAAAATAGAATCAAGTATCTCTCAATCCTTGACACATCAAGAGTGTAAAACTCATGGAGATAGATTACCTTAATAGTATGATTAATATATTGTTTATTATATACATATAGAAATTTATGTGTTACGTAATTATATTACAGAACGTATGTTCTTTTTGCGTATTTTTGAAATGATTACAGATCTTAATGGTATACTAAGCATAAGGTCCACATTACCATAAAGGCAACTTCAATATATATTCTGAGGAGGGAGGAGGAGCAGAGGGAGAGGGAGAGAGAGAATTTTAAGCAGGTTCCATGCCCAGTGTGGAGCTTGATGCAGGGCTCGATCTCATGACCCTGAGATCATGACCTTAGCCGAAATCAAGAGTCAGACACCTAACCAGTTGAACAACCCAGGCGCCCCTCAACATATTTTTAACAGTAGAAAGGGGATTGATCACATTTTCTGACAAAAATGCAATAAATCTAGAAATGAATGAGTGGAAACCAACCCATGATAACATCCCAGCCACTTGGGAAATATACCACTCTCTCTCTCTCTCTCAGTACATATTTGCTAAAACAACAATGATGAGATTGCTGCACACCAAAATGTATTGTACTAAAGCTACAGTGTTCTCAGGGGAAAACATATAGCTGTAAATTCTCCGATGACTAACGAAGAAGAATGACACCAAAGAGCTACAGAACTCAAAAATTTAGGAGAAGAATATAAAACCTAGAGCAGAAGGAATTAAACATAAAAAGCATGAAGCTGAATTGAAACTAGAAAACCTAAAAGAAGTAGAATTGATTAACTCAAGAGACAGAAAGGAGAAAAAAGATAAGTCATAATCTACCTGAATCAAAGAAGCAGAAAGAGTA
The DNA here is from genome assembly GCA_004024625.1 of Mellivora capensis. NCBI lineage: Eukaryota > Metazoa > Chordata > Mammalia > Carnivora > Mustelidae > Mellivora > Mellivora capensis. The sequence continues at coordinate 36,489 of PISX010001928.1, read as the reverse complement.
GGAAAATGCAAATATCCAAGATTAGACCAAAGAGAAGGCCAGTAGTCACAGATGCAAGGGAAAGTGCTCAAAGTATTAGAAGATACTTTGTAAAGCTGTGGAAATAAATTTACAAACTGACATGGACAATTATTCTAGGATTAAGACATTTCCTCCATGAGGAAGAAACAGGACAGCTAAAATAAGCCACAAGATGAATATGAAGGAGTCCATCCCTAGAGAGGCTGGGCCCATAGATCCTCCGTGGCTTCAACCGTCAAAGAACAGAGAACACAGGGGTGCCTGGGTGGCTCAGTGGGTTAAAGCCTCTGCCTTCAGCTCAGGTCATGATCCCAGGGTCCTGGGATCGAGCCCCACATTGGGCTCTCTGCTCAGCAGGGAGCCTGCTTCCTCCTCTCTCTCTCTCTGTCTGCCTCTCTGCCTACTTGTGATCTGTGTCTGTCAAATAAATAAATAAAATCTTTAAAAAAAAAAGAACAGAACACAGAAATTATTTAAATTGTTGCAGAACTTAGAAAGAAGGACTGTTTCTCAATGCTCTGTTTTTACAAAGCCAGAAAAGCACTGTAACAAAACCTATCAAAGATTCCCCAAAAAGAAAAAGAAAACCATAGACTTCATTTCACCTGTAAATCCTAAACAAAGTATTAGTGAGTAGAAAATCTCTATCAATGACCAGCCGGTCATTGTCATTGTGATCCGTAACATCTGGCCAAGCCAGCCGGATAAACCAAAACAAAAGGTGTATGTATTAGAGAGTAGCAAGCAAAACTGTCATTACTCAAAGAAAAGATGATGATATACCAAAGAAAACTCAAGAAAGTAAACAGAAAACTATTCAAAACAATGATAATATGACTCTAGTTCCAAAACAAATAAGAAAAAGTAGTAACTTTCATACGAACCAGTTAGAAAGTATAATGACTAAACAATTCTATTCATAATAGCAATTTATATGTATATGTGTATATATATAGATATTCTCTATAAAGAAATATATGTAAATATTCTCTATAGGGAATCTCTCTAAATATTTCAACAACAAACCCTTTAGATGGACAATAAAGAGACTGGAGAGACAGGCCTGGCAGATACACTGTCTTTGTGAAGTCAGGAAAAAGCAATTGTTGGAATTCTAAGACTTGACAACACAATTTCCCCTGGGAGAGAAGAGTGTTTTTGTTAAGCCAACACCTTTGGAAAAGTAGTGCCTGTACATTGCTGTAAAGGGTAAGAGTTAAGATGGTGAGATGGGGTTGGAAGAGAGTAAGCCAGGAAGGGAAGAGATCAAAGGGGCCCAATTGGAACTTAACAAGAAAGTGAGGACCTTCTTCCTGTAAGAAGACAAGTAAAGGCTTTTTTTTTTTTTTTTAGATTTTATTTATTTATTTGACAGATAGAAATCACAGAGAAGCAGGCAGAGAGAGAGGAGGAAGCAGGCTCCCCGCTGAGCAGAGAGCCCAATGCGGGGCTTGATCCCAGGACCCTGAGATCATGACCTGAGCCGAAGGCAGAGGCTTTAACCCACTGAGCCCCCCAGGCGCCCCGACAAATAAAGGCTTTTAAGAATAAACACGTAAGGGGTGCATGGGTGACTCAGTCAGTTAGGTGTCTGCCTTCGGCTCAGGTCTTGATCCTGGGGTCCTGGGATTGAGTTTCGCATCAGACTCCTTGCTCAGCGGGGAGTCGGCTTCTCCCTCTGCCCCTCCTCTCGCTGGCTCTCTCTCTCTCTCTCTAAAATAAATAAATAAAAATCTTAAAAAGAAAAGAAGTTAAGCCTGTAAATATGTCCAATATTTAGTTTAAAGTCATTTGTTCTATTTCATTATCATGTGAGCCATTTGTGTAGCCTCTGAATCTTTGATGATGAAAGTAGCAGTGGTGGTTGGGGTGGTGATGATAACGGCCCATGTTTATTGAGCATCTACTTTCTATACAATGCACTAAGCATTCAAACTGTTTATATCACTTAATTATCAGAAAAATCTATTTCCCATTACAGATGAGGAACTCAGGCAGAGAGAACTTAAGTAACTTGACCAAGTGCACAGCTTGCCAGTGGAGTCAAGCTGTTGACCCAGACATTCCGACTTGAGGGCTCAGACTGTAACACTACCCCGAAGCCGTCTATCTAGTGGGCTCATGGCCTTGAGTTAGTGCCAGCGAAAAGATCAGATGGTCTCCAGTGGGGTGTTGTGGACTGGAGCAGGGACAAGTGTGCACGGGTCAGAGCCAGAGCAGAGATCAGAAATTCCGTGGAAGCCGAAAAGTGGAACTGGCTTGGGGAAAAATAAACACCAAAACCCTCCACTGCCCTGAAACCCCAGAGAAACTGAGAAGCATGTTGGGACTCTATCAGGCGTGAGATGGCATGTTGAGACAGTTTCATTACATCTTAAAGTAAACGATTACTTCAGCTGGCTGCATAACGTAAATTCATCCACGAGGCTGAAATATGGCTTATAATTATTAAAATGCCAATGTTGGCTAAACAAATCTGTAAAATTAAATTCAAGCACTCCCAGATTCCAATGGAATTCTTTGCCCAAATTGTTAAAAATATATTTAATAGAATAAATTTGTACCGATGGCCAAGACAGAGCTAAAAGAAGTGTTAAATTGTTTGGGGGTTTTTTCCTGTTGAGTTGTAGGAATGCTTTATATATTTTGGGTATTAACTCCTTATCAGATATACAATTTGCAAATATTTCCTGCCATCCACGAGGTTGCCTTTTCATTTTGTTGGTTTCCTTTACTGTGCAGAAGCTCTTTAGTTTGATGTAGTTCTATCTGTTTATTTTTTTTCCTTTATTGCCTTTGCTTTTCGAGTCAGATTTTTTTTTAAGATTTTATTTATTTGACAGACAGAGATCACAAGTAGGCAGAGAGGCAGGTGGGGGGGAGGGGGAGGCAGGCTCCCTGCTGAGCAGAGAGCCCGATGCTGGGCTCGATCCCAGGACCCTGGATCATGACCTGAGCCGAAGGCAGAGGCTTTAACCCACTGAGCCACCCAAACACCCAGAGAGTCAGATTTTTTAAATCATCACTAAGACCTATGTCAAAGAGTTTCTCACCTATATTTTCTTCTAGGACTTTTCTGGTTTCAGGTCTTATAATCATGTCTCTAATCCATTTTGAGTTAATTTTTGTGTATGGTGGAAGATATGGTTCGGCTTCATTCTTTTGTGTGTGGCTGTCCAGTTTTCCAACGCCATTTGTTGTAGAGACTGTCCTTTCCCCACCGTATATTCTTGGCTCCTTTGTTGCGAATTAATGGACCATACCTACGTGGGTTTATTTCTAGGATCTCCATTCTATTTTATTGATCTATGTGTTTGTTTTTGTGCCAATACCACACTGTTTTGATTACCATAGCTTTTCACTACAGTTTGAAATCAGGGAGCATGATGCCTTCAGCTTTGTTCTTCTTTCTCAAGATTTTCTTGTCTACTTGGGGGTCTTTTGTGATTCCATACAAATTTTAGGATTGTTCATTCTATTCCTATTAAAAGTAACACTGGAATTTTGATAGACATTGAATCTGTAGATTACTGTGGGTAGTATGGACATTTTAACAATATTTACTCTTTCAACCCATGAGCACAGTGTATCATTCCATTTATTTGTGTCTTCTTCAATTTCTTTCATCAGTGTTTTATAGTTTTTAACATATAGGTCTTTCATCTGCTTGACTAGTTTTTTCTAGTTATTTTACTATTTTCAATGCAATTGTAAATGGAATTGTTTTCTTAATTTCTCTTTCTGATCATTATTAATGTGTAGAAATGCAACAAATTTTTGGATAGTATTTTTGTATTTTTTAACTTTACTGAATTTGTTCTAATAGTTCTATATAGTTCATATATATATATTTCTATATGGTTCTGATAGTTCTATAATAGAACTATAGTTCTATTAGTTCTAATAGTGTTTTGCTGAAGTCTTTAGGGCTTTCTATATTTATCATATAATCTGCAAATATTGACAGTTTTACTCTTTTCTTTTTAATTTGGATATCTTTATTCTTTTTCTTGTCTAATGGCTCTGGTTAGGACTTCCAACACTATGTTGAATAAAAGTCGTGAGGGTGGGCAACCCTGTCTTGTTCCTGATCTTAGAGGAAAAGCATTCACTTTTTCACCATTGAGTATGATGTTAGTTGTGAGCATGTCATATATGGCCTTTATCATTTGGAGGCACATTCCCTCTATACCCACTTTGTTGAGAATTTTTATGATAAGTGAATGTTGAATTTTAACAAAATTTTTTCTGCATGTACTGAAATTATTGTATTATTTTTATCCTTCATTTTGTGAATGTAGTGTATCACATTGATTTGCAAATGTTGACGCTTTCTTGCATCCCTGTAATAAATCTCACTTGATCATGGTATATGATTCTTTTAATGTATTGGTGAATTTGTTCTGCCAATATTTTGCTGATGATTTTCGCATCTATGTTCATCATGGATATTGATGTATAATTTGTTTGTTTCTTTGTTTTAGTGGTGTCTGTCTGGTTTTGGTATCAGAGTAGTAATGGCTGTGTAAAATGAGTTTTAAAGTATTTCCTTCTCTTCCATTTTTTTGGAGGATTTTGAGAGGATTGGTATTAATTCTTTGAATGTTTGGCAGAATTCATCAGTGAAGCCATTTGCTCCTGGACTTCTGTTAGCTGGGAGGTTTTTGATTACAGATTTAACCTTCTTACTATTAATCACTCTCTTCAGATTTTCTATTTTTTCATGACTGAGGTTGGGAGGTTGTATATTTCTAGGAATTTACCCATTTCTTCCAGGCTGTCCAATTTACTGGTTAATTTAAAAATGGCCCGAGGATCTACATAGACTTTTTTTTTAAGAGAAGACATACAGGGATGCCTGGGTGGTTCAGTCCGTTAAGCATCTGTCTTCAGCTTGGGTCATGATCCCAGGGTCCTGGGTTTGAGCCCTGCATCAGGCTCCTTGCTTAGCGAGGAACCTGCTTCTCCCTCTGCCTGCTGCTCCCCTTGCTTGTGTCCTTTCTCTCTCTCTCTCTGGCACATAAATAAATAAAATATTTTTAAAAAATAAGAGAAGACATACAAATGGCCAACAGGTACATGAAAAGATGCTCAACAAGTTTTGGCAAGAATGTGAAGAAAGGGAAACCCTTCTGCACTGTAAGTAGGATGTAAACTTGTGCAGCCACTGTGGAAAACAGTATGGAATTTCCTCAAAAAATTGAAAATAAAACTACCCTATGATCCAGCAATCCCACTTCTAGGTATTTACACAAAGAAAATGAAAATAGCAATGCAAAAAGATACATGAATTCTCATGTTCATTACAGCGTTATTTACAAGAGCCACGATATGGAAACAATCTTAGCATCCATGATGGATGAATGGGTAAAAAGAGATGGTATATCTATACAATGGGATATTATTCAGCTACAAAAAGGAGTGAAATCTTGCCATTTGTTGCAACATGGATGGAACTTGGGGGCATTACGCAAAATGAGGTAAGTCCAAGAAAGTCAAAGACTGTATGATTTCACTAATATGTGAATTTTTAAAGTTAAAAAAATAACAAGCTTATGGGTACAGAGAACAGATTGGTGGTTACTGGAGGCAGAGGTTAGAGGATGGGCAAATAGGTGGAGGGTGTCAAAAGGTACCGAATTCCAGTTAGGAAATAAATAAGACCTGGGATGTCACGTACCGCACAGTAGCTGTAGTTAATTAATACCTTAGTGCATGTTTGAAAGTCGCCAAAAGGATAGATCTTTAAAATCCTCATCACAACAAAAAAGAGGAATGATTGAGCTGGCCCCGGTGGGGGAGGGGGAAGCCATAAAAATCCACCTGCTTTACGCTGCAAGACTCTCTAAGGCAGCATCAGATGCCTCTAGAGGAGGAATGAAGGTAGCGCAAAACCCAAAAGAAACCAACCCAAAAGAAATGGGTGTTTGGGAAGCGAGTTCCCCGGACCTGGCTGCCACGGCCATTGAGCACCGGGCGGAAATGCAGAGCCCCAGCCAGAGGCAGGGGAAGTAGGGGAGCACCAGGCATGGCTGAGCACAGGGCTGCCGTTCCAGGCAGGGGGCCGGGGGGGCAAGTGAGCATTCACCTGACAGAATGCCCCATTGTCATCAGTTTACAGAACTGTGGCAGACAGAAGTCCAGCCTCCAGGTGGGAGATGGAAGGCCCTTCTGTAGAGAGTGCGCCCGGCCCAAGAGAGGAAGACCTGCCATCCTGCCAGAAGCCTGCGGTTCTCAGACTTTACCCTCAGGCTCAGAGCTTCCAGTCAACATATACTTCCTATCCCCAGGGCAGTGAGCTGTCACGCTGCCCTCGGGTCCCCTCTCAGTCCCTTGCTTTGGAGTCACAGAGGCTTGGCCTGGTGCACCTGGCGTGTGGATTGGGAGCTGACTTCCCCGCTGGCCAGGAGCCTCTCTGCCTTCTCCATACACCCACCTCCAGTAGGGCGACAGCGGCTGTAGGATTTCCCTGCTGGTTTCCACCTGGGCCTCTCCCCTCTCAGACGGGGACACCCGGCCTGCTGCAGGCACTACTCCAGGGGTAGGGCCCAGCTGCCTCCCCCTTGGCTGCCCAGCATCTCAGTAAGACCTCACAGGCAAGCAAGGCCCCCGTCACACTTGAAGAACACCAATACCATGCAAGAGAGACCATAGACTCAACAAGGGAGAAGGCTAAAATCCAAGTAAATTGAGTTAAGAGTGTAGTGCAAGACTTATTTAAAAGGTATAATCGTCAGAGGCTTAAGAGTGGGCCTCACTTCTCTACAAACAAGAACATGCTGGTATAATTAGGGATCTTAGAAGTTAACTGTAACAATCACAATTAAAAGGACCAAGTGACAAGCCCACCCTACGGTTGAATGATTGAGCTCAAGGATCAAACCAAGAATTTATTTTCTCCAGAACACAGTTCCAAAGGACACGGAGGCAGAAGGTATGAAAGGAAAGAGTCTTAGAGGACAGATTGTAACATCTCATTCTTTCCTGGTAAGAGATTCACAGAAAGAAAAGCAAAGAAACCAGAGAGGAGAAAAATAATCAGAGTTATTATTTCAAATTTCCCAGAGCTTAAGAAGAGACACAGTCTTCAGATTCAAAGGAGCCACGGAATCATATTCTGTGACTTCCCTAAAGGTTTATAAGACTTAAAAAGAAGTGCTTTGACTCCCTTAAAGAATTGGCTCTGTGCTTATTCTATTTTTCCATGCATGTAAGATATAATAAGTTCTCACATTTTTTACAAGTCCCTCCGCACATTTTTACCACTTGGCGGTCTTATCATCCCTTGCCTTGGTTTCTGAGTTCCTGTGTCAAATCTCTGACTTACTACACTTTGCCCCTCCCTGTGGCTTTGCTCTTCTAGCTCCCAAGGCAGATTGATGCAGTCACTGTTTCATCTGTTAGGATTTTAGTCTCCAAGAGGCAAGTGTATATGAGTTCAAGGGAAGGAATATCACCAACAGGGTGCTCTATTTAACTGTGAACCTTCGCCCTGGAATATCCTGCTGGTGTTTTAGCATAACCGTTCCAAGGATCATTTCTGCCTAACTCCAACGTGCCTCAGAGGAGATTATCACTGCCCCTCTCATAACTTTTTGACTGTTGATTTTGGTGCTTATCAGGTAAGAGTCCACAGGGGCATACATGAGTCTGCACAAAGTAGGACAGTCGTGGGGGGCAACTAGGTCGCCATGTCTAAATTCAAGCTACATATGGAACATCTAAAGCACAGGTCCAATCACACATCTTGCAGGACAAATCTGTAGACAGGTCATAGAAATATTTTGTTTGGCCCACATGGTATTTTTTTTTTTTTAAGATTTTAATTGGTTGCTGGAAAATCAGTCTCAAGTGCCTGCAAGGCAATAGCAGTGAATGTTCCCTTTAGCCAGAGCATGTGCTCACTCCAGCCGCCACACACCAACATAAATGGCAGCGGAGCAACTCAAACTACATTGTCTTCGTTAAGCAAAGCAGAGAATCACCCCACACTCATCCATTCAACACACTTATTAGGCACCTGCTGTATGTCAAAGAGGATGCAAAGATGGATAAGACCATAGGTTATCTGAGCAGAAAGAACCTTAGAGATCATTTTCATCAATTTCCAGATAGAGAAATAAAAACTCTGTGATGTCAAAAGTTTTGCTCAATTTCAAACACCAGCTGGTGGCAAAGCCAGAAGAAAAATCTAAGCTCTTAACGTACTCAAACATTGTTATATGTGGTTGACTTCATCGCACTTATTCTAATCTGTCTTTAAAAAGCACGGTGGAATAAAAGGTAATCGGATATTAAAAAGAAAACAATTCAGTTAGTAAAAAGGTAGGGGGCGATTTTTAATAAATAGTACTTTGTATGACCTCAGTTCCTTGTAAAATGTCTTGTGGAGATTATTGTTCTACCGTTGAAAAGGATATTCTATGTACATAGAGACTTGAGTATTTATTTTTTTCAAATCTTAACATTTTTAAAGGATAGGTGAAACTTTACAAACATCAAAGAATTCAATATGAGGAAGGAATTTGGACTGTTTATGGCTTTTCTCACCACTTGGAAATGGTATACTCCTCCAGGGTCTGTGGATCCCTGGCTTGGAGGTGCTGTTGTATGGAATTCTTAAAAGAATTTCTTATCATTACCTTCCTGTATTTTTATGTTGAGTGTTGTGGTGCATGGGGGTGTTGAGAGTGGTCCGTTATTCACAGACGAAAGCCATTCTGCTCTGAATTGGATCTAGCACCCCTTTGGAAGGAGCCAGAGAAGAAGGCCTTTGCTGGGATAGGCACACAGTTGTTTTTAACTGCACAGTAGAAAAGCAACACAAGGGACTCCTGAGTCACATTCTAAGAGACAAGTGGATGGCACAAATTGCATGGCTCAGTCTGTCTATCTTTCTATCAATCTATCATCATCATCATCAATCCACATATCTATCATCTATATATCTATATAAAGAGGTTGGGTTTCTCATGCGCTTCTCTCTTGAATTACTCCTCCTGCTGCTTTGCCTCTCTCCCTGCTCTGGCCTGAACTGCACACACAGCTCTGGGCCTCCTCCATTGGATCATGCAGTTTTATGCAGTCCCACACCGTCTTCCCCAAATCGTTCAATCTTTGATTAGAAGGTATTGGTTTGTGTTTCCTGGAAACCTGGGATCTCTGCTAAAGTCTTCGATATCTGAGCCCCATCATAATATATGAAGGAGGAAGGGCTTGGTGGAGGTGAAGGTTCGCTTGCAAGGCCCGAAGGGAAGGCTTCAGGTGGTCATGGTTGAGTCCAGTCTACCAACTGGGTGCCTCTGTTACACAGGATAAATGGTCAAGGTGAGTCTTCCTTGTTTGTTTAACCTTAGCCTTTTCCTGCAGCCAGGTCACTGTGCTTCTGTCCTCTAGACGTCTGTACATCCTCACCTCCACCCATAGGCTTATTTCTCTGCTTCCCATACTCTGGCTTCATGGGAGTACTCCGTTTCTAAACCCACCGTGGACACTCATGAGTTTGATCCTTTGTGCATGCCGTTCCCTCAGTCTGGCACATCCTTCCCGATCCTCTTTGCTTCATGTGGCTTTCGCTGGCCCTCATTACCCACAGGGAGTTTTGGTCACCCTTGCTTTGTGCTCCCACAGTGTGAGCTTCTAGATCAGTAAAAGCCTAGCCTACTTAGACCACTGCATCTGGTCAGGGTCTGCTTGCCTTTGACCATGACTCCCTCTGAGCAGGCCCTTCCTGAAGACAGGGATGTCATCAATTTCATCAGTTCTTTCATCAGTCCTTTTGTGTCTCTGGTGCTGCTGCAGAGAAAGTCTCATTTCAAAATGAATAAGAGCATGATTGTCAAGGGCTGTCTCAGACCTGTTCATAAGGGCTTCCTTTTGAGTTGTTTTCTGAACACTTCTCTGATTTTTAAGGGTCTGTCCTTAACAAATTCAGTACATATTCCTTACTCTAATCATTGTCAATTGCCCACAATTTCACTAACTTTTCATCATCAGAGCAAAGGGAGGGACTTCTAATTTTACCATCAAGCATCTGCCTTGCAATGGATTTTCAGAGAAATCACTTCCTCCACTTTATGTAACCTTAATTACAATAGGTTAACCAGGTGCAAATAAAAGTACTCACGAAGGCTCTCATTGGCCCTATGAGAAAGAGTGACCATAATAATGATATAGGGGTAAGGTTTTCTTTGCCATACAGGCTGCAGAAAACTCATAAAGTAAGAAAAGAAACTCCTAAAACTCAGAAATATGGCTCCATTGAGCCAATTGGCTTAGATTCCACCGTACATTCAGGTGGGATCACCTATTTGCACTGTGCACAAAATCAGACAGTAACAAGATATAACCTGGCAGCAAACCTCAAACCCAAAGTCATGAAGATGAAAAGAGAGTCTCCAGATTTTCCCTCCCCACCACCTCCTCTCTGCCCTGCCAAGATAATCCCGAAATTGCCATCACAGCGCAGGGCTGGCGTGGAGAAAATCTTGGGAGACCAGCGGAGAGCAAGTTGCTCCAGACACCTGGCACGGTGGACGTGAGGGCTGGTGAGGGACATGCCACTCGAAGTTGTTGCCGTAGACTCCAAATTTGGATCCTCTTCACAGTTTTGAGAAGTCCGGATAAGGTTTGGAATTCTCTTTTTGTAATTACTTTCTTGGCTGAGAGACTATGGTTCTTTGAACGAGATGCTGCCCACGTGGGGTCCGGGATTTAGAAGGGTTACAGAAACAATGGTGCTCCCCACCAGGTTGGCTCGCAAACTTATCTGCTGAAACATGCCTACTGTATACCGCACAGGCATTCTCCTAAGGGAAGATAATTACTATGAGAACGAAAAGGAAAGTAGGAAATGACACGTAATCTATAAAATAGTTTCTGAGAAGAAATCTATTCCTGCTTGGCACAAATAAAAGGATCTCTTTTGTTGCCAGAAGAAAGTCAAGGCTGGTTTTTAAGACTACGAAAACCTCAAAGTTTTGCCTGGAGGAATTTCCTTCTACAGGAGAATTCTGAAAATCTGGACTTTGATCTGCCGTTTTTGATCCATGGAGATACAATATCGTCAATATCTCAGGGTTCGGCGGAGTACCCCATTAACCTGACATCACAGTGAAGTGATTACTTCTGCTTAAGCAGAGGCATATTTAAAACGAGACAGAAGCCTTCCACCAAAGGCATCTCACGCATCCTAAACCATCCCATGTGGCAGACAAAAACCATTCTCGATAAACCGAATAATCCAGCTGGTCCACCAAAGTGCCCGCTGATGACAGTATAGACTGGGGGTTTATCCCGTGCTTGTCAGAGCCTGCTGCGGGGGGCAGGCTGTAGGCCACCTCTGTCCCCTCCATCTCAACAGCACTTGTTGGTAGTAAAATCTGTTTTATATCTGGGGCCACCTTGAACAAAGGTGGCTGTAGCTGAAAAAAAAAGATGTTTGAAAACCAGGAGAAGCCCAGCCCTCACTGCAGATGGAGCCTGTTTTCAAACAATGTCAGTTACTTGGAACTCAGCACACTTTTCCCCTCTCCCGGAACCAATATTAAAGATCACAGGAGGGACCCCAAACACGTCCATAGATGTCTGCTTGTTACCCAAAGTGTCCTGGAAAAGGCAGGACAGATAGAGGAATGGCCACTGGAAACAGGTGTTCTAGAAGCAGGAGGCTTGCTATAGCTCTCGTAAGGGAAAGAAAATATTAGTAATGATAAGCAATATTATTTATTGACTACGCTGTATATGCCAGCCTCTCTTCTGGATGGTTTCTATGAGTCATCTTGTGTGTTATTAATTAGAGTTGACCCTACTGAGCTCTTTCTGCGTGCCAGGCACTTTTCACAGATTTTTCTCATTTAGGCTTCTCAATAACCTATTTTATAGACAGAAAAACTAAGTCAGAGATGTTGACTAATTTGCTTTCATTTGTTTGTGTTTCGATCATGTTTTTTTTAACAGCTGGCAGAGTGCTTGCTTTCAAGCCCTGTGCCCCAGCTGGGCTTCTGTACCTCTACATAATTGCACTTTGGGCCACGACGGGAAGGGGGACAGGCCAGAGGGTGAGGCCAGCTGGCAGCGAGGCATCAGGACTGGGAGAGACAGCAGGCTTATAGCCTGAGTCTCCACTTACCTGCTGCAGGAGCTCAGCGAGAGGGTAGCCTCTCTGAGCCATTGTCCTTGTCTGTTTACCAGGGATAACAGTAGGGTCCATCTCTTGGGGCTTCAGGGAGGACTAAGTATACTTTCAGGAAGGCATGAAATGTCTTAGCATAGTGCCAGGTGCCTGGTAGCTCTCTGAGTCACTGAATTAAAAGCTCTAAGCCTTGCCTTAGCCAGTAGGGACTCCTGACCCACATAAGACTTCGGCCACTTCCGGTGATTTCTGCAGATGCCTAATTATATCATCTAACATCACGGTGGGAAAAGTCTGTGATGTCCAGGATATAAAAATGGTGGGTAGGGGGCTGCCTCCCTCAGGCTCAGCTCCATGGTGGTAAATTTGAGCCCCAGGACATCAAACCCCCTCCATCTTTTCTAGATTGTCTAGAAACTCCTAAAGAAGTAAGCAGGGCCTTGAAGCAAACACCACAGAAGAATGGCCACGTCATCTTTCCTGATATTCTGTAACAAGTGGAGTGTGTAAAGGCCCAGACATGGGTCTGGGTCACAGGCTGGCATGTCTCAGGGTAAGGGACAAGGGTGGCTTTGAAAGGCCTGTATCCAGGGCACTTGAGGTCTGCTTGTTGCAAAGGCCTTGTGGGATGGGGCTTCTCCAGAAGGTCTTATTTATATCTTTCTCTTGTTTCTTTTCTTCTCGAATGTTATGAGTGAGGGGAGAGAGAGCTTATCTTTAAAATGAAAACATGTTTTGTGAATCCACGAAGGGAAAGATTGGAAAGGGATTGGGAACTGCCTGGTGGAGAAGTATGTCTTTGAGTAAGATAAATTGATGGAGGGGCACCTGAGTGGCAGTCAGTGGCAGTCAGTTAAATGTTTGCCTTCGGCTCAGGTCATGATCCCAGGGTCCTAGGGTCCGGAGTCCTTGCTCAGCAGGGAGTCTGCTTGTCCCTCTGCCCCTCCCCTTGCTCGTATGCACACGCGCTCTCTCACTCTCTCTCTCAAATAAATAAATAAGTAAAATCTTAAAAAGATAAGTGGATGGAATTCTCCAAAGACAGTAGGCTACAGGCTGAAGGCAACCCAGCTCTCCAAAAAAAGTGCGCACATGTATGTACGTAAGTTTATTATGACTCGAACGATAGAAGGGATTACAGCACACAATTTATGAAAGATAAAATATTCAATAGTCTTAATTGTAAATTCCTTACAGCTTAAACTTTCAAGGTGACCTTCTGTTTATTTCAAAATCCAGTCTTTGTAATTTATTATTCAAGAGTGTCTCAAAAACAGACTATGAATAAACACCTAAATACAATTTGAATCAGCAAAGTCTGCTGTGTCACCGATGATGAGCGTACTTCCAGTGACCATCCGATAACGCGTGCTGGTTGCTGTTTTCCATGAGACAGACGTGACACCATGAAGACACCTAGTAGAACTTCATTCATTCGCCAGTGATGCGACCGACTCCTTTGCTGAATCAAATAACAGTTTTCTAATACTGCAAGAGTATTTTCTTGATTCTTTTGTACTAGTCATAATATAAGTGTTATGTACAACAACCTTACATTTAACTGTATTACTAACATTTTCTCAGTCATTCTCGTACATCAGGACAACAAAATAGCTCGCACTGGTTGCCGCGGTGGAAATACTCCTGTCATGGCCATTTCAGGCTACTCAAGTGACATCACTCAGTGATGCCCGGCACTGCCGTTACCCTGTATTTCCACCAAACAGATACAATAGATGCAAATATAAATAATATTAAAAAATAAATTTATAAATAATATAAGTAAATATATAATGGTAGATGCAGTGTAAAATAACTAGGAAGTAATGGGTTTTGAGTATTTATTACCTTTGACTATAAGAATAGAATGCATTTTACATATACCTTAATTTTTCATATGACTTTCTTTAGCCAGCTCACCAAATTCTTGAAAACCTAGGTCCAACTAGTGGTCCCAAACAGGGGGGCCTCCACTACACCCTGGCTGAGAGGGTGGGAAGACTGGCGGGAGGCCTGAGTGAAAAGGCCAGGCTGGGCCACTGCTCCTGGAGGCAAAGCTGAGACCCAGCAGGGGGAGCAGGTGCCGAGAGCGCGCTAAGCTCTGGGGAATGGACCGTGGCTTGCGGAAAGCCATCTTGACCAAAACCAGGAAAGCCAAACCCAGGGAGAACCAATCTGCCCTAGAGTGGTTTGGCACAGAGGGATTGCACCCTTCTTGGCATTGCTAACTCCTGCCTCGAAGCTTTTCACCTCTATGGACCCAGCCCGAAGGCCACCCCTTCGTTCGTCACCCCTTTGGTCCCTTCCCCCTCGGCATCACGAATGCCCACACAAGTTCATCTCTGACCTCTGGATTCCCCGCAGACCACGAGCCTCCTGAGGGCAGGGACTGCCTGGTTTCCTGCCTCATCCTTAGGGCCAAGCGCACTGCGTGGCACTTGGGAGGTGCCCAACCCCCTCCTATTTGAGCCATCAAGTTAAATGGCTAATTCCAGTCTGGTAATGATGCCAGACATTGCCCTCCTCAATCATATCTTGGGTCCCAGCTTCCTGTTTGGGTTCAGGTTGCAGATTAAAGGTACAGGTGAGTTGCTTGGCCTTATCAACTGGGCAAACTTAGCCGGGTCACTTTCCAGATTAAAGAATCTAGGGGAGGGGATGTTTGGGAATGAGTCATAGAGGGAACCTCTTAGGCTGGTTTCCTTAAACTCAAAGCAGTTTTGTTCTCTCATTGATTCATTCCTTCCTTCATGCTTTCTTCCATCGCTTAACAGCTTTTCACACCAACTCTGTGGCCAGCCCTGCACAAAGGTCTCAGCACCTGATACCTTCTCAGTGACCGACAGAGCAATATTTGTAAATAAGTCTTCTGGAATTAGCCAGACTTGGCTTCAAATTCTGGGTCTGTACTGATAGCTGTGAAAATCTGGGCATGTTCTGAACCTCCCCGAGCCCCAGTATCCCTCCTTAGTGCTAAAGGCTAATCAAGTTGATCTTGCAGGGCTACTGTGGGGGCCACAGGTGATGAATTATTTAAAACAACCAGCTCCAAGTTGGGGCCCCAGGCTTGTGGGTTGTGAGCCCACTCCGCACGCCTGCCCAACTCCAACACAGCTCTAAGTGGTTTGCACACCTCTTTTTCGAGAGCATTTTCTCTTGTCGAGTGTTAAGCCATTTGGAAAACCTGCCAATCTTTCAGTGTTCCTTGGAATTTCTCAAGGTGCAGAGTCCAGACCACCAGCATCAGTTACCTGGGCAGCCTGTTAACATGCCAATTCCTGGGCTCTGGTTAGTTTTCTAGAATCAGAACCTCTGGAGGCTCTGCAGACGGCATCGCGAACACGTTCCTGAGGCAGGAACACCTGTACTGGATACTCCTAGCCTCTGAGATGTCCTGTGGCAGCAACGGTTGATGCCAGCCGCGGAGACTTGGCTTGCAGAAAAAGCAGAATCTGAACGCCTGTGTGCTTAGCCAGGAGCCTGGAAGAGAAGGAATGAAGCTCTGTGATGCGGTGGGCACGGCTGAGCTGCGGTGAGAGGGTGGGGAGGGAGGTGCCAGAGACCAGTGTCCAGGCTGGACAGGAGCAAGCAGACACCCCCCGAGTCTGGGGCTGGAAACCCGCCCCACCCCCTGCCATGTCCTCCAGGAGTTACAGGGGAGGGTCGGGAGCCACACTGAGCCCTGCAGGTGGCATCCCTGCAGTGCAATTCTCCAGGTCCGCCCCGGTTTCTGCCACCATGCGTGTCCCTCTCCCAGGTTGTGTGCCCTGTCGAGGAGATGCTACCGCTGAGAGAGCACTTCCGGTGAGGCCGGGGTGGAAACCAGCAGAAATTCCATAGCCCCTTCTGCTAGGCTGGAGGTGAGCGTGCGGAGGACGCAGGGAGGCCCCTGGCCAGGGAGGAAGTGTGCTCTGGGTCCACAAATCAGGTGCACCCGGCCAGCTTCCATGACTCTAAAGCAGGGAGCCAATGCAGGACCTGAGGGCAGTGCTGGGCACTGGGGACGAGGGCAGCACGACAGCTCGCTGCTCTGGGGGAAACTGCAAGAGCACCGGGGCTGGGCGGCCACACCACGGAAGGCGGAGGTCCTGGGTGCCAGTTCGAGGTGGCAGAGCTAGGGCCGGACTCCCCCCAGTACCTGGCCCTCACACACGAGCTGTTCTCACTGCGCCCTGGGGCCTCCAGAGCGGCAGCCAGCACCTAGGTGCAGCAGCTCTAGGAACCTCCCAGAACACCAGCCACCCTGTAGTTAGCCCTCTGTGTGTGCCAGGAACTGGCTAAATGCTGTGTACATACCCATCACTTTGTACTGTCGCCCCGGGAACCCTGGAGAGGGATACCGCGATTATCCACGTTACTGTCGAAGAAACACAGCTAGGTGGGGGCAGAGCCTGCGGGGCCGGGGCGTGAGGCTGTGAGGCTGTGAGGCCGGCCCTGCAGACACGGTCATTTACATTCGCTCCGCCAGCTTTCATGCGGGTGGCACGGAGGCTAGAAGGAGACTACAGCTCTCTCTCTGACACACACACATACTCTCACACACACAACAGTCTCCGATGAACACGTGAGTCCACAGAGCCATGGGTACTAAGAGAGATTTGATTTGCACCAGGAGATTAGGAAAGAATGGTCTCCTTGAAGGGGAAAAGGCCAACGCCTCCCCCGTCCCTTCTGTCTACAATGTCTTCAACTCCTTCTGTTTGGTTGACCTCCTATTCTGTTCAGAACCCACCTCCTTCAGGAAGCCTCCCCTGATTGCCTCCAGGCTGGGTAGGGCATTGCTTTCTCAAAGTGCCTGTGCCCTGCCATCTGGTCCTTGTGCTGTATTGGTCTGTAGAGGGCCCAGCCTCCTCCCCTGGACTGTGGGTTCACCGATTCTCACTCACATCTACATCCTCATTTCTCAGCCTGGATTAAGAAGATCACAAGTGTTTAAGGAACATTTATTGAGCTGTCGGGAGGGAAAGGGGTGAGCAGAGGAGGGAGAAGGCCAGGTTTACAGGTGACAAGAGTGCCTGTTTTTCTTGGAGACAAGAGTCCCTACAGGAGCAAAGTGGCAGGTGGCCCTGGAGAAGTGACTTGGCCCCATCCTGGTCTTCTCAGCTATGGATGCTACGCTTGCAGGAATTTGGAGAGGGTGCTCTGGCTCCCCCCCACCCATTCCTTCAAATCAAATCTGGGCCCGAAAGCCGCAGATGGCTCTTCTGTGCAGAACCTTGCATGTCTATCTTGCCACCTTTGGGCTGCTAACTCCAAGGGCTCAGGATACAGCCCTGGCAGGCCCCAGGGTGAGCAAGGTAAGGAGGCATTTGTTTGTAGTCGGGGAACAAAGACATCTGATAGTGTGGTCAGGGCTGAGCTCTCGGCATTAATTCCACGTTTCTTGATCCTGAGACTGAGAAAGAAAACACCCTCTGATTTGGCTTGGGGAACACACCGAAGCTTCGGTCTCATCATGAGGAAACCATCTCCTCTGTTGTGAACTCTTGGCATGTTGGGGAATCCTGGAGCTGGCGCTGAGCCCTCCAAGTTTGGGCAGCAGCAGCATCTGGATGGGGACGGAGGAAGGGCCTCCTTTCTGCAGTGGCCCGTCCCTGCCCAGCAAGGGGGAGGAGATGCCGGCATGTTCTCGCCTGGCTTCTGCTTATTGTTCCATCCATCCTCTCTCCCCCAGCCTCTCAGACCCCTTAGGGACAAGGATGGATCTCACACATCTTCACTGAGCATATGCATATGTCTTTGAGAAATGCAGGTGGAAAGGGGAACTTAGGTGGCCTGTAGAAAGAGTCAGGGAGCTGGAGACATCTTAGACCTTTGGCAAATAATCCCAATGGATAACTTCCTAGAGCACTTGACAGTTTTCTAATCATGTACAAATGTGCGAGCACATTGTGAGTCTCCAGTAGCCAATTTCACCAAATCTTTAAATCCAACTGCTGACATTTACTAAGCACTTGGACCTTAACACAAACCCCAGGAGGTAGGGAAAATGCCAGAAGTTTCCCTACAGCTCAGCTAAAGAGAAAAATGAATTGGAGAAATAATAATAAAGCCGATTGTAGTTCCCACGCGGCTCAGCTGGTAGAACTGCTATGCGGGGGTTCTCCTTGTAATTCCGCCCTGCCGGGTCATCTCCCTACTGTTACAGATGACCAAAGTGTCCCTAAGATAAGGGAACTGCCCAAAGGCAGCAGTGGGTCCATGTGGCCAGGAAAGAGCAGAGCGGCAGTCTGATTCTAGAGCCTAGGTTTTTCTCACGCTCCCAATGGAAGGATGTTTCCAGCGTTTTGTCCCAAGGTGGTGGATCCCAGTCAGCCCTTTCTCTCCCTTTCCCACGTCAAGGCCACTTGCACACGAGGGTTCTCATTCCATGGGCTTGGGCTGAGATGAATCTACACTGCTTGTTATGGGCTAGATTGTGTTCTACTCCCCTATTCCTAGGTTGAAGTTCTAACTCCCAGTGCTTCAGAATATAATGGTCTTAAAAGAAGCCATTATATTAAAATAAGGTATTTAGGGTGGGCCTTAATCCAATATGATGGTGTCGTACAAAGAAGAAATTTAGACACCTAGAAGATACTAGAAATGTGCATATGCAGAGAGTTGCTTGTGTGAAGATACAGTGAGAAGGTGGCCATTTCCGAGCCAGGCAGAAAGACCTCAGAAGAAATCAAATCTCTTTTTTTTTTTTTTTTTTTTAATATTTTTTTTTAAGATTTTGTTTATTTATTTGACAGACAGATCACAAGTAGGCAGAGAGGCAGGCAGAGAGAGAGAGGAGGAAGCAGGCTCCCCGCTGAGCAGAGAGCCCGATGCGGGGCTCGACCCCAGGACACTGAGATCATGACCTGAGCCGAAGAAAGAGGCTTTAACCCACTGAGCCACCCAGGCGCCCCGAGAAATCAAATCTCTTGACACCCTGATTTCAGACTTCCAGCCTCCAGAATGGTGAGAAAAAAAATCTGTTGTTTAAACCACGCAGCTCGACAATTTCATCATGGCAACAGAAGCAAACTAACACAGGACCCCAACCTTAAGTTACAAGGCCATATGTAACTATTAGAATGGCTAGGAGCGGGGGCGCCTAGGCGGCTCAGGCGGTTAAGAATCTGACACTTAATTTCGGCTCAGGCCATGCTCTTAGGGTTGTGAGATCCAGCCCCACATCAGGCTCCCTGCTGGGCGTGGAGCCTGCTTGAGATTCTCTCTCTCTCTCCCTCTGCCCCTCCTCTTTCTCTCAAAAATTAAATAAGAGAATGGTTAGGAAGAAAAAAGAAGGGAGGGCGGGAGGAAGAGGACGTTGCCAAGTGTTGAGAAGGAAGCAGAGCGACTAGAATCTCACGTTGTTGGGGCAGCGAGGGAAATGCACGACGATACAACCACTTTGGACAGTTTCATATAAAGTTAATGCACCTGTGTGGCCCAGCGATTCTACCTCCCGGTGTTTACCCAAGTTCAATGACATTTATGCTCGAACAAAACCCCAACCATACATGTTCCTCATCCATTCACCCTGACAAAGACCAAACGTCCTTCAGCTGGTGCAAATCTCATGTGTGACGTCCGTGCCGTGGAAGACTGCACAACAGTAAAAACCAGCAGCTTGTTGGCCCACAACCACTTGGGTGTATCTCAGATGCATAAGGCTGAGGGGACAAAGCTGGTGTCCAGAGGCTGCATATGTTGTGATTCCATTTATAAACCACCCGTTTATATTTCACTTGTATCGCATAGAGCCCTACTATATGCTTCTACTTGTGTAACATGGCGGAAAAGGCAAAATTCTGGGAATCGAACACCGATCAGTGGTTGCCCCGGGGTTGGGGGTAGGGAGCGGGCTTGAGACAGGAGGAGAAGGAAATCTTTGGGGATGAGCAACTGTTCTGTGTCTTGATTGTGACGGTGGCGACATGATTACACACTGAGAAATGTACACTAAAAAGTGTATGTAACTGTATGGAAATGCACACCATTCCTTTAAGTGAATAAAAATACGGCTACAGTTAAAAAAAAAATCAAACCAATCCTGCAGGGGCAGGAAGAGTAGAAAGTGGGTAGCAGCCCCTTCCTGTCTAGTGCTCGTCCGTGAACGCCCTGCACATCCTCTCCTTGACGGTCTGTCATCCCCTCAGGCAAGGCACCGGGCAGAGTTGCCTCATGTCACAGATGCAGCAACGAAAGAGAGGTTCGAGATCCATCCTCAGGGTCGGCGTCTTGGCCATCCAGGCCGTTCTCACTTATACGCAGTCCAGACATGACAGCTCCCTGGAGCCCAGGAGAGACATGGGGAACACAGGGGTTGATGCTGCTGCCTGGGGTCCCTTGGACTGGCGGTGCCCTGAGGGAGGAACTGAGTCAGGTGTGCTGGGCCCCAGCAGTGCTTCGTATTCATCAGCCAGGGGCAGAATCGAAAAGTGGTCGAGGGTTTTGGCCTTTACGGACCTGGGCAGAGAATCAGCTCACAGCGGCCCCCCCCCCCGCCCCCACCACCCCGGGAGTGCTTGGTTTCGCAGGGAGGGGTCCTTGCCCTCAGACCGCACTTGGCCTCAGCCCAGTTGGCCTCAGCCCAACAGTGTGACAGAGGACAGAGGGCGCTGCTCTGGCTGCAGGTATGGGGGCAGGGGCTGGTTAGACACAAGAGACTTTCTCGTGGTTTCCATGAAAAAGAACAGGTGACAAAAGGTCAGCAGTTTGGGAGTGGCTGGTTGGAATCATTTCAGGGGGCTTCAGGGTGTAGGGGCTGTCCCAGCGGTGAGGTAGTGGGCCTGGGTGACTAGGGCAGGGAAGGGGGGCTGGAGTGTGGAGCTCAGTAAAGGAGCTGATTGGGCACCTGCAGGGGCCAGTTGTTTGCAGTCTCTGAGAACTGGCCAGCCGGGAGGCGCAGACCCTGTAGGGTCAGCAAGGTCCGGCGCAATCTGTCAAATCATGAAAAATACAGAATAAAAGGCCTGTTAGCAACAGCCAGCCCCCAGATACTCAGCCAGGTGCTAGGGCTCTCTCGGCCTGTCTTACAGGAGGACACCCCACAGACAAGTTGCCCCTGACCTCACCCTGGAGCTGGCCACACAGGAGTTTGAGAGAGCCATACCTGGAGGGACCAGGGTTTTTTCTAAGGCATTTGTGAGTGTAGGCAAACGGTAAGGTTGTCCCATCCTTGTGGGGTTTTGCTGTGAGAGAGAAACCTCATGACAATGCCCGTTAAAATTGAAAGTATTTTCACAGAAATCAGCTGGCAGAGTCCCACAATCGATTCAGGAGGTGATATTATCATCCCCATTTCACAGATGCGAAACTGAGGCTCAGAGATATGAAGGGACTGACCCAGGCTCATAGCTAACCTGTGAGGCACACTCAGAGGCACAGGTGCCCCGAGACAAGCAGCCTCTGGAAGCCTGGAAGGTCGAAGCTTTCTTGGGAAAATCGGTCACGAGCGTGTGAAAAGGGAAATGTAGAGCATACAAGGAATGAATGGAATCTGGAGAGCGGGAAAGTTCTGGACGGCTGAAATGGTCCGGTGGACTTCGGAAGGCTGGTAGGTGTTGCAGGTGGGAGCACGCTGGCTCCCAGGAGAAGGGCTGGGACAGTAAGCAGCTGGTATCCGTGGACAGGGGTGCGGGTTAGGGGTGAAAGGAGCGGAAGGGAGGTACTGCCATGAAGAGGATGGGCTGAGGACAGCTTCAGACAACCACGGGAGGAACAAGAGCCATATTCTGGCATACGAGGGAGCCACTGGGGATAACTGAAGAGGCTTTCAAGCCAACTGGATGGAGGTTTTAATCCCCTGCTCTATCACTTACAAGCTGTTCTACCATCCGCAAGTTGCTTAGCCTCTCTGGTCCTCAGTAGCCTCATTTACAAAATAGGGATTAACATTTGCAGTTAATACTCTCAGAATTCTTGTCACTATCAAATGAACCACGTTGGCTGTTCACCTTATCCAGCACGAGGCAGGTCCTCAAAAGACTAAATACTCATTGCTCATCCGAAAAGAAACGAAATCTCTCTGAGCTTCAGCCGCCTCATGTCTACAACGGGAAAATAATGCCAGCTGTGGAATGTCTCAAACACCAGGCGAGTTTATGAGGGAGCATACCACCTTGACGATCTTAGTGGTGTCTCCGAAGGGGAGACGTCAGGGGAGTGGAGTGACAGGGTTTGAAGTCCAGGGTGATTTTAAGGCAGTTCTGGGAGGACTGGAAAAACAGAATTTATAACAATATTTCTTGACTGGTGAGTGCGGTGAGGCGAGGGTCTTGAAGTGAGTATCGATGAGCAAGCATGTGATCTGGATAAGAAAGTCAGGGATGCCTGGGTGGCTCAGTCAGTTAAGCGTCTGCCTTCGGCTCAGGTCATGATCCCAGGGTTCTGGGATCGAGCCCCTCATCGGGACTCCCTGCTCAGCCGGGAGCCTGCATCTTCCTCTCCCTCTGCCCTCCCCTCTGCTCATGCGAGTGCTCTCTCTCAAATAAATAAATAAAATCTTTAAAAAAAAAAAAAGGGAGAAGAGGAATCAGGGCACCTGGGTGGCTGAGTCCCTTAAGCATCTGTCTTCAGCTCAGGTCATGATCCCAGGGTCTTAGGATCAAGACCCGCCTTGCGCTCCCTGCTCAGTAGGAGACTGCTTTTCCCTTTCCAGCTCCCCCTGCCTCTGCTCTCTCTATCAGATGAATAAATAAAATCTTAAAAAATAAAAAAAGAAAAATTTTTTAGAAAGAAAAAAAAATCAGTCTGTAACCTACTGCCAGCCGCAAGTACTTCCTGGAGCATGCAGCTGAATTGTTTCGCATAGTCCTGTTTTATCCCAGCACAAAACCCAGAAAGTATGCTTTGTCCCAGTATTGTGTGGCACAGGAACGGTACAGTATGTTGGCATCAATTACAGAAATACCCCATAGGATCACTGGAGAAAACAAGGGAAATCATGTAGAATCTGTGCTTAAGACAACCTCTGCCCCATAACATGTTTTTATTTATTTATTTTTTTAAGATTTTATTTATTTGACAGAGAGACAGAGCAAGAGAAGGAACACAAGTAGGGGGAATGGGAGAGGGAGAAGCAGATTCCCACCGAGCAGGGAGTCCGACGCTGGACTCGATCCCAGGACCCTAGGACCATGACCTGAGCCAAAGGCAGATGCTTAATGACTGAGCCACCCAGGAACCCAACATACTCGCTGATTAGGGAGAGGCGGGCAGTTCCTAGAGCAGAATATAAGGCAGTTTTGCTAGGGTCACCAGTCCCCTGTCTAAGGCTGAGGGGGTTTCCAGGATCTGAACTCTCAGTTTTGAAACCAAAACAACTCCCCTCAACCATCCGCTGGCAGTCACCCTTTTGCTTTCTGTCTATAGGAATTTGACTACTCTTGGCACCTCCTATGAGTGGAAATCTACAATATTTGTCTTTTTGTGACTTAGCAGAATGCTTTCAAGTTGCATCGATGTGGCATCTGCTGGTGTCAGAACTTCATTCCTTTTTAAGGCTGACTGGCACCCCGCTGCAGGGCTACCCCAAGGCTTGTACAGCCGTTCATCTGTCAGGGGACCCCTGTGTGGCTTCCACATCTTGGTTATTAGGACTAATGCTGCCATCAACATGCATCAACGTGAGGGCACTTTAAAAAAAAAAAAAAAAACATTTGAAGTGTTACATAATGTTTGTTTACAAGTCACAGAGTACAAAGGAGGCCCTTAGCGAATAGAGAGTAGGGTCTCCTGAGTAGCAAAGGCTCAGCAAGCCTTTGCTAGATTCTAGCTTTGGGGCCCTCGCTGAGGATGCTAAGACAGCCCTTTGGAAGCACCCCAGCTCCCCCTGGAGACCCTGCACGGGAAAGAAAAAGGCCCTGAGGGGATCGATCACACTGAGAGGAGAGTCTGAGATCCTAAACCAACCAGAGACACCCTTGACATGATAGGCAGAGCTCCATTTCTTTCATTTCTCTCTTCTGTTCAAAGGAAAAACTGGATCTGAGTGAAGAAATGCCCAGAATTGGGATTAAAAATAAAGCAACTGGCTTCTTTTCCAAAGAAATCATGCAGATGGCCAACAGACTCATGAAAAGATGTCCAACATCACTAATCATCAGGGAAATGCAAATCAAAACCACAATGAGATATTACCACACACCTGTTAGAATGGCTAGTATCAAAAAGACAAGAAATAACAAGTGTTGGCAAGGATGTGGAGAAAATCTCTTTTGCACAGTTGGTGGGAATGCAAACTGGTATAGCCATTATGGAACACAGTATGAAGGTTCCTCAAAAAATTAAAAATAGAAATACCATGGGTGCTTGGGTGTCTCAGTTGGTTAAGCAACTGCCTTCGGCTCAGGTCATGATTCCAAGGTCCTGGGATTGAGTCCCATGTATGAGGAGTCTACTTCTCCCTCTGACCTTCTCCCCTCTCATGCTCTCTCACAATCTCTCTCAAATAAATAAAATCTTTTTTAAAAAGTATAGAAATACCATATGATCCAGCAATTCCACTTCTGGGTATTTACCCACAGAAAATGAAAACATCAATTTGAAAAGATATATGCACCCCTGTGTTTACTATAACATTATTGACAACAGCCAAGATATACAAGAAACAACGTAAGTGTCCATTGATGGGTTAATGGATAAAGATCTCTCTCTCTCTCTCTCTCTCTCTCTCACACACACACACACACACACACACACACGGAATACCATTCAGCCATAAAAAGGAATAAAATTTTTGTCATTTGCAAAGACATGGGTGGCCCTTGAGGGCATTATACTAACTGAAATAAGATAAAGATAGCTACTCTATGATCTCACTGTATGTGGACCCTAAAAAACAAAAATTAGAAAAAAATAAGCTCATAGATTAAGAGAATAGATTGGTGGTTTCCAGAGGTTGGAGTGAAGGGGGTCAAACGGTAGAAGCTTCCAGAAATGAAACAAATAAGTCAGTGGGATGTGATGTACAGCTTGGTGGCCATAGCTAATAACACAGTATTGCATATTTGACAGTTGCCAATGGAGTAAATCTTAAAAGTTCTCATCACAAGAAAAAATTCTGTGTGTGTGGTAGCAGGTGTTAACTAGACTTATTGTGATCATTTCACAATATATGCAAATTCTGAATCATGTTGTTTTCCTGAAACAATATATTGTATGTCAATTACACTGCAAAAAAAAAAAAAGGCAGTAGGCTGCAGTGTTAGACATCTCCCCCATCCCTCTTTCCCCAGATGGAGACCAAGACCACTTGCCAGCTCACTGAATTTCTCTGCTAAAGGCCTGGCGGGGACTGGCCCATGTAATTCTCGCCACTGCCCTGTGAGGAGCTGAGGGTATTGCTGCCTCCGCTTTCCAGACCAGGAAATGGAGGTTGGGAGGGGTTAGGGACTAGCAAAAGGTCACACAGCAGAAGGGACAAGGGAGCTGGGATTCCAATGTGGGTTCACCGGGAGAGAACCACGGGCCTTTCTTCTTAGCCTCCTAAGTGTGAGCCATCAACTGCTGGGTGGGTGATCAGGTCTCCAAGATTAATGAGTCATCAGGACTCTCAAAGCACTATCTGAAGGTAAACAAGTCAGTATCACCTCCCGCTTAGGGTTTGTGAGTGACTTTTCCTCCCTTGGGAGAGCAAGGGGGCAAATCTATACCTAAAGGAGCACAAGGCAGGGGCTCAGGTTTCTCCTGGGGCCACCTTGCTTCCAACCCCCTGGGGATCCTGGCTGGGTGCTATTCTCGGGAGGGTCCCCCCTCCCCCCTCCCCCCTCGGCAGGGAAACTAGAGCAGGTTGACAGGAACTCCGGATGGAGGGAGAGCCCTGGGGGTACTTGGCTTAAGCCACATCTGAACTGTTTCCCTGGGTCTTGCTCCCCAGGCAGGAGGCCCCCTGCAAGGCCCTAACTACACTGATCTTATCTCCTCCTGGGGAATTTTCCCACAGGGAGGTGGGAAAGGTCAGCTGTGTGTCCCGGGAGGCCTTAGTAGGCTGAATCCCATCTGCTGCAGAGAGGCTATGGTCTGCAGAGGTCCTGGAGCCTCCACCCACGAGGGCCCCTGTGTTCTTCTAAGGCACACCAGGGAGCTCTGAGTGGGGGGGTATCAACATGGTACCTGGCCCCCCAGACAGCTGAAAATCATTGTCAGGTTTATTAAGCTCTCCTCTGGCAAGATTCACTTGGCTCCAACTGCAACACGGGTGCAGGATGAGAAACTCCATCTCTGTCAAGGAGCAGGTCTGAAGGGCCACCTCTTCGTAATCCATATACCAAATTCGCTATTTCTGCCACATCTGCAGTCCACCGGTAGTGTTGTTCCCATTTTTACTTAAATCTATTATTTTATTCCTTAGTAATTTTTAAAAGTATCAACAGAGGTCCGTGGAACCAGTATCCATGTATTAGACCTAGAAAGTCACCATAAATAATGATGAACACTGTTGGCCACACAGAAGAGCAACCCACGCAGACACACAATAATGCAGATCAGTTTCACCAGCAGAAAGCTTCTGCGCAGGAGCTGGGCCCAGGCGGTTCCATTTGTATGAATGTTCTGAAAAACAGGCACCTATGCTCTTTGGGGAGGGAGGCAGTGACCTGAAAGGGACCGGGGGAGGTGGCTTCCGGGAGCCCAGAAAATTTTGTTTTCTGAGTTCAGAATTATCTGACTGCTGGTTTCACAGATCATTCGGTCTGTGCTAATTTGCCCAGTTGAACACCACTTACGGTGCTAAACTTCAATATTTAAAAAACGTAAAAGTCAGCGGAAACACAATGAACCAGGGAAGGTGCTCATTAAAGTCTAGGGGAAAGGATGCTGGGCTAGGAGCTCTGAGCCCAGCACCACCACTCCCTGTTGTCGAGAAGGAGGGTCAAAGGTGAGATTTCAAGTCCCAGCACTTGGGAAAACACGGAAGGAGGCAGCCTACCCTCTGCTCCAGGTAAATGGTTGCCCTAAGGTCTGGGTAGGGAGCTGGAGACAGTGAGTGCCCCGGCAGGTGGCAGGTGGAAGGATGGGGCCTGGGGGACCAGCAGATGGCAGAGCAGGAGCTACAGTGCTGGGAGCTAGCAGGGTGGGGCGGGGGAGGTGCCCCAGGTCCCACGGGGGTTGCTGGCTTTGAGGCCTCCTGGGTGTCTTGGAGCAACCAGGTCTCAGCTTTGGGCTGCTTCCGCACCAGCACCAGTATCTCAGGTCTGGCCTAAAAAGTGGGCTAATGCCTCTGCCCTCCCAGGGCTAGGCCAGCTGGCAGAAAGGATCCAGTTTCCCAGGTCAGTGCCACCTCCGTGCCCCCCATTCGGTCTAGATTTTCAAGCACTTGGAACCTAAGGGACATATCTACCTACCCTGGGCGTCAGCAGGAGGCCGCATAGACACTGCCTCCATGGCAGCCCTGACTCTGCGGGAAGCTCAGAGAGCCCCCACCCCCAAGCGCTGAGCCAGAGCCTCCAGGGCGCCCTCCGCCCCCACTTGGGCGGGTCTCCTGGGGCTGCTTTAGTATTAAGTGTTAATGATTAAATCCGGGGTTCTCCATTGACCCTGCCGCCAGCCTTTGTCCCCAGGCCGCCTAGGAGCCTCCTCCTTTGAAATGCCACATGAAAATGATAGATGCTCTCTTCCTCCCTCCCAGATCGGATCGGCAGGCCCTCTTTCCCTTTAAAGTTTAATTCAGGCGCGCCCAGCTTAAGCACAGAAGCAGGAGGCCACCTGGGCCGTGCAGGCCAGGCACTGCGCGGACCGGGAGCAAACGAAGGAGTGGGCTGCGCAGGGACTTGGCCACAAGGATCTGACGCAGGAACCAGGGCAGCCCCCTCGGGCCCGATCACGCCCCGCTTAGGGCCGGCCCTGCCTCTCAGCCTGGGATCACGTGCATGGCCATAATAGTAACACCCACCGCTGCAGAAGAAAGCTTGACCCACAGGGCAGAGCGCCGGAATGAGCGTTGAATGAGAAAGGGTGTAGACACGGTTGGGTTGGTGAATTCGGAGTTCTGCACCACCGCCGCTCTGAGCGGGGTCCAGGGACGGCGACACTGGCACCAGGGGCGAGCTTGTTAGAAACGCGGGATCTCTGGTGCGCTGAATCAGAACCTGCGCTTTCATCAGATCCCCAGGCAACTGCTTGCGCCCCTGTGGTCGGAGAAGGCAGTCTACCCGCATAACCAGAGGTGCTGGTCATAGGAGTAACAATACAGGCTAACGCGTCTTGAGCGCTTATCAGGGGCATTTAGTATAATTGATTCTGTTTCATCCTTGCAACATGCCAGATAGACCATTTTGTGGATGCCAAGGTTGAGTGAGGTTCAGGGAGATCTGGTGACTTGCCAGAAGTCACATGCGGAGGGATCAGAAGCCGGAGCTGGGACAGCCTCGCCTACAAGCACCCACGCAGAAACCCCTTCTAGTTAGCTTCTCTGCGTGCGCCATATCAAGTTGGGGACTGTCCTTTGGAATAACCAGAGACCGACTCCTGGCGGCTGGGGTGCACCCAGTTGAGATGAAGGAGTCGGAACACCCTCGGCTAGAGAGACACATGCTCCTCGAGGCCCCCACCTGCAGCCGCTCCAGACAGATGAGACCTCTCATCTCCACAGGCCAGCATTTCGGCAGAAACACCAGCGCTCTGTGTAAGAACCCCCCCCACCCCCACTCCTGGCAGACCTACCCCCACCAGATCCACTGTGGCCCCACAAAAGGGTTAAATTAGGACTCAGCCACTACATAAATCTGTGTTTATCTGCTGCAAAGTAAGCTATTTAGGTTTCTGATTTACAATCCTCCGTTTTCATAAAAGTCAGTCATTCCCAGTAAAAGAATGTGGGTTAGATTTATAGGATCTGCGTTAGTCTTTAAAGCCCAAAGCTGGTCTATGACTCACTCCCTTTAATGTTTTTGCTCTAGTCCGGAGATATTCATGTGCAAAGAGAAAGATTCAGATCTCTGCCCTAAAAAATAAGACTTTTGGGGGGAACTAATTATAATGGCGTCAATTGTACTATGCTTGTAAACTTGCCCTCGGCAGGCCCCCCTGGAGCCTGTTTTCCAAGGGTTTTATTCCACAATAAAATGTGCTCTGGTTTGCAGCTTGGCATACAAGACCTCCAGTGGTATGAGCGCATGTTTTTTCCTACCAAATTATTAGAAATAAACAGCCCACCAGTGGAAGGGCAGAAAAATTATAAGCAAGGAAAATAAATCTTGGAATGTTTGCATTTGGTGCCTTTAATAAAATCGGTCACTTAGCCCAACTGGCGAAATGGAGCCAGCCTGGCATTTTTATTTTAAATTGAGTTTGTGTTTTGCCAGTGTGAAACGGGGTCACGGCAAGGCACCAAGGAAAAAGGCTTTGATGTCTCCTTCAAAAATATTTTGCACTGTGACTTTATGGTATTTCGTGCCCTTCTCCCCCTCCCCACCCCCAGCCCCCAGCTTGATGAACTGCACGTCTAACTCATGACCATCACACATGGTAAAATACAGCCATAACCAACAGTCCTCTTTCCGGCCCTCTTCCCTCCCCCAATGAAGTCAGAGTTCAAGGCAGAATGCTTAATACAAAATAAAAATGCTGATCAAAATAATCAAATAGAATTAAAGAAGATGGAGGAAACTAGCCTTTTAAACTTTTTCCAAAGCCAACCCAAGGCGAGGGGCCCAAGTGCAAGAGGCGGGGAGGGAAGGAAGGTCTCACGGACTGGGCTTTGGGCCAGGTCTATTGGAACTGGGTTAGGAGGGAAGATTTGCCAGTGTGTGGAGAAGCAAAGAAGGGTGGGCTAAACGGATGACAGAGAGCGATGAGCCCAGAATGAAAGCAAGCTCTCCTTCACCATATGTGTGAGAGAAAAAAGTGCGCTTGTCTGTACAAGACTTTAGTTGTGTCTCAGCGTGGGCACATGAGAGAGAGCGCATGGTAAAGCGACAGACTTTGAAGTATCTGCTTAGTCATGGGCAGGAAGGGTTTACTGTGGGCCTGCAAAGTGCAGGCTGAGGCCCCTCCGGACACACGGGTGCATGTGACTTGCCCTTGACTTTTTCCCAGACTAGTGCGGGAGCAGATGAGTTGGCAGAGGGTTTCAGAACAAGCAAGCAGCGCCCACAGAACCGTCCAGATCAATCCTACGTGGCCCATTCATGTTTCAGTGGGGCTGCAACAAAGATCCCGTTGGCCTTCTTCCTTAATTCGTCTTCACCTTCACCTTAGTTCCAAGAATTCTGGTAGGTAGGTCCTCAGGGGCTCTCGGAAATGAACAAAATATGGTTCTGGCCCGAGCTCTTTAGCACAGAGAGGTATCCAGAGCCCTCCAGTAGGCCACAAAGAAGCAGATAAGGGTAGTAAAGAGAGGGAGAGAATATGCACAAATCCAGAAACCAGGGAAGGCTTCAGGGAGCAGGTTGCGTTTCTATGGCTCTTGAGGACTCAGTAGTGGGTTAACATGGAGAGACGAGGAGTGAGGCTAACCCAGGAAGAAAGAAGAATGAAAAGAAAAAGAAGCTTAGCAGTAGGAAGGTTGGCCTGTTTGGAAGGAGGCAGGAGCTCTTTACAGGTGGTTCCTGGAACACGGGAGGAGGCCAGAGGTTAGGAACAGGAGCCCAGGATGAACAGTCTTGCACACTCCCTGAGGAAGTAGGACTCAGTCCTACCAGTTACTGGAACCTTCCCTGACCCACCGAGTCTGCGGCTGTGTCCTTGTTTGTGGCCCCAGCGTACCCAATCCTTCCCTCCCTGTTACAGAACTCCTTACCCCATGGTGCAGCTCCCTGTTTGTCACCCCTATTGGATCGTGAGCCCCCAGAGCCTTGTTCACTGTTCCAATCCTAGCTCCTAACACAATGCCTGGCACATAATAGATATTTAAGAAATATCAGATGCAGAATAAATGAAGTGGGCTTTTCATGCTGATGAACTAAAGGCCAACAGCAGGGACAGACAGCTTAGAGCCATTGGACTTTGGGTTTTGGGTAGACTGGGGCAGGGGGAACCAGGACGCAAGGATCTGTTGGTGTTGGCCGGCAGCTGGGGAGTGTAGTCATTGGAGGCAGGAATTAGAAGGGACGGGGAAGTGAGGATGCAGAGAAGTTTGGAAATGAGGAAGATGAGTGAAGCACTGAATGAATGAATGAATGAATGAATGAATGAATTCAGTTAGGGATATGCTGCATTTCAAGTGTGCTATGTCTCTGAACAGAGGCTCTGCAGCAGCCAGGTAGAAATTTAGTATAGAAACATCTGCACAGTGAGCTCCGAGAGAGACAATGCAAAGAAAAAGCCAAGACTAGAGCCCAGGAGGTTGCCTGTTTGGGGGAGATGGAACATCAGACACTAAATCTGGAATTCCCTTTTCTGTGAACCCTCTCCTCTACCTATTTGAGTTGAAATCAGTTTGGATTCACAGTGGGTTGGCCAATTTCCCTCCGATGTTGTTTTGATCTTAAACCCCCATAAATTGGAGGTCTCTCTAGGCATTTGAAGTGCACCCCTCCTCCAGCACATTGGGAAGTAGCCCAGTTGGCAGAAATCTTGAACTCTGTGTCACATTGTGATAAACAGCCCTGGACAATGCACAGGCCTCCACTCTGTATGCTCTGTGCATTGGCTCTTTTGCAGGACGCAAGCATTATGTACTGTGAGAAGCATCTAGAAGCAGGTGTTTTCTGCTCCCATGATGGAGCTGGTTGAGAGGATCCATGGGTAATGAACTGAGGGGTTAGCCCTCTTAGCCAGGGAGCAAGGAAATAGAAATACAGTTGACTACAGGTCAGAAATGACAGTGAGAGGGGCGCCTGGGTGGCTCTGTTGGTTAAATGTCTGCCTTCGGCTCAGGTCATGATCCCAGGGTCTTGGGATTGAGCCCCACATCGGGCTCCCTGCTTGGCAGTGAGTCTGCTTCTCCCTCTCCCATTCCCTCTGCTTGTGCTCTCTCTTTGTCAAATAAATAAATAAAATCTTTAAAAAAAAAAAAAGAAAAGAAAAGAGAAATGAGAGTGAGGGAGCAAAATGGAGTGAATGGTGAATGGCCGGAGAGGAATGTTATAAAACAAGGAAAGATTGGCCTAACCTGAGCCTGGGAGGAGAGGGTGTTTCTGGAGATTCTGGGTAAGTGAGTCAGTAAGGAGAGGTGACAGACAAGACCCTGCCCAAGGAGCCACGTCAACGTAGATCCAGGGCCTCCACCTGAATGACCAGCCAGGAAGGGCCTGGTGTCCTTATTGCTGGGGGGGGGCAGCAGGGGGGGCATAGAGGGGTAGGGAGTGAGGGAAGGCTGTCCTGGACAAGGAATCCCACATGACTTAGAAAACAAGAGCTTTCCGTTAAGCTGACCTCTGGAACCTTCCGCCCAGACCTCATCTCTAGCAAAACAATCTTTCCTCTGGGCAGATTGTCTGGGGGTAGTGTGAGATTACTTGTTGGTTACTCACCCCTGACCCCAAAGGACAATACAGAACAGACTGTCCTCATCTCCCCGGTGGGGATGTCCAAAGTGCCCAGGGTGGCCTCAAGTATGTTTCCAATATTACTCAAGAAGTTTCTGGAATCTGTGCCTCAAACCGGAAGTAAACAGCAGTGGCTCCCATCATGGGCCAGACCTGAGGTAGAGGGTTTGGCCGTAGGAGTGAGGTCACCTTAGTGGGATCTCCAGAGTCCTGGAGGGACTTCTCCCTGGCAGGAATCACATGGCACATTTAAAGTAATTTAAAAAGGAATTTTTGTATACATACCATAAAAATACCATATAAACCATTTTAAAGTGTGTGATTCATTGGTATTTAGTACGTTCACAACGTTGTGCAACCATTACCACTATCTTGTCCCAGAACATTTTCATCCCCCCAGAAGGAAACCATGTATGTATTAAGCAATCACTCCCATTCTGTCTCCCCACAGCCCCTGAAAACCACTTATCTGCGTCTTGTCT
Organism: Mellivora capensis; assembly: GCA_004024625.1. Taxonomy (NCBI): domain Eukaryota; kingdom Metazoa; phylum Chordata; class Mammalia; order Carnivora; family Mustelidae; genus Mellivora; species Mellivora capensis. The sequence goes on along the minus strand of PISX010001928.1, from coordinate 3,448 downwards.
CTATGGACTTGCCTATTCTGGACATTCCATATAGGTGAAATCATATAATAGCAATATATGGCCACATCTGTCTGGCTTCTTTGACTTAGCACCCCTCTCCAGGGCTTATCTCCATGTAGCATCTACCAGGACTTCATGACTTTTAATTGCCCAGTGATACCACGCTGTATAGCCAGCATGCGTTTTGTTCATCCTTTCATTCATTGATGTACATTTGAGTTGCCTCCACCCTTTGGCTGTCGCGAATAATTCTACCAGTAAACATTCATTCTAGTTTTTATTTGAACGCTTGTCTTTAATTCTTTGGGGTATATACCTAGGAATATAAGTCTGGGTCATATGGCAAATCTATGTTTAACTTGTTGAGGAACTACGAGACTGTTCTCCACAGTGGCCATTCCATTGGACATTCCCACTGGCAAGGAATGAGGGTTCCACTTTCTCTACATCCTCACCCATGCTTGGTTTTTTTATTTTGTTTCCATGATAGTCATCCTAGTGCGTGTATCTCACTCTGTTTTGATTTGCATCTCCCTACAGATAAGGATGGTAGGCATCATTTCATGGGCCTGCTGGCCATATTTTCTTTGGAGAAATGCCTACTCAGATCCTCTGCCCATTAATTAATTGGGTCCTTTGCCTTTTTATTATTGAGTTGTAACAGTTCTTCATATATTCTGGACATGAGGCTCTTCTCAGATACCTGATTTGCAGATGCTTTCTCTTGCTCTGTAGGGTGTCTTTTCACTTTCTTATTAGCATTCTTTGATGAGCCATAGTTTTTCATTTTGATGAAATCCAATTTATCTATTTTTTCTTCTGTCAATTGTATGTGTTTTGTTTTGTTTGGGTTTTGGGGGGGGTTGTTTGTTTGGTTATCTACGAGTCTACTGATAAATCCAAAGGCACGAAGACTTGCCCCTAAGGGTTTTATAGTTTTAGCAGCTATATATTTATGTCTGACAAGAACTTTTTCTTTTTTTTTTTAATTTTTTAAAAGATTTTTATTTATTTATTTGTCAGAGAGAGAGAGAGAGAGAGAGCGAGCACAAGCCGGGAAAGCAGCAGGCAGAGGGAGAAGCAGGCTCCCTGCTGAGCAAGGAGCCCAGGGTGGTACTCTATCCCAGGACCCTGAGATCATGACCTGAGTCAAAGTCAGAGCTTAACTGATAAGACACTCAGGCATCCCTGACAGGAACTTTTTCAAGAGGAATGTACAGAGTTAAGGGAAACCAATGAGGAATGGAACAGGACCTTAGGGCAAAGCAGGTAGGGGCGCTGTTATGGTCTCTAAGTTTGGGGACAGAAGAGAGAGAGGACCAGTGGAGCCAAGTCTGCAGCTGTAGAGGGGAAGGGACGGACTGCCAGGCGCCGTGTGCTCTGGCAGAGGGAGGCACCCAACCACAGCCCACCACGGAGAGAAACTGGGGGATCTTCTCTGTTTTCTGATCTTGACTGATACTTCCATTGGTTGAGCCCCACCAGAAATGAAAGGACAAGGGAGACACTAGATGCAATTGCTATGGGTCAACCTCCAGAGGCACTGAGCAGCTTGGAGGAGGTGAGGAGTATAAATCTGGGGGTGTGCCTAGTGAGATCATAGCCACAAAGATCTGGTGGTCCTAATCCTCAGAGCCCGTGAATACATTGCCGCTGTGGTTAAGGAGCTTGAGATGAACCGATTGTTCTGGCTTATATGGGTTGGCATAATTACAAGAGTCCTTATAAGGGAGGGCAGGAAGGTCAGTGTGAGAGTTTGAAGATGCTACCGCTTTGGAGATGGAGAAAAATGTCATGACCCAAAGAGTGTGGGTGGCCTCTAGAAGCTAAAAAGTCAAGGAAACAGATTCTTCCCTAGAACCTTCAGAAGGAACGTGGCCCTGAGGACTCCATAATTTTAACCCAATGAGACTTATGACCTCGAGAATTGTAGGATAATAAATATGTGTTGATTTAAGCTATTAAGTTTACAATAATTTCTTCTGGCAGCAATAACTAACACAGGAGGGGCAGGTGGCATTTCTGTCTCCCTCCCTCTGCCTGGGGAGACCTAGGGTCACCAGTCCTCGAAGGACTCCAAGCGACCACATTTACATTCTCTGGGAAGACCACATTTCACAAGTCTTGGTCGCTGCTTTCCTAGAGGGGAAGGCACCATAACTGTCCTTGGTGATCCTATTACCCAGGATTCACTCCGAGAGTGAATTTCCTCTGAGGGATAGAGAATCAGGGATTTAGTCTAGGAATTGGGTTTTAGAGAATCCGGTGGAAAATTCTGTGCAAGGCTGTTGCCTCTGGTGTTGAGCCTGAAGTGGATTTTAGGTCAACCAGGCCAGCAGTGAGGGAGGAAAGCTGATGTGAGGTGTAGGAGAGAAGAAATCAGTTGGAATCCACCAAGGGAGCTGGAACCCAAACCTATCTCCCGTGCAACTTTGAGGACATGGGTGCCCTGTCAGAGGAACTGGGCACTGAGCCACAGAAATCATAGGCACCCAGTCCAGGACTTGAAGACATTGAAGGAGGAGACCCCAGAGGGCACTGACAAAGCTGCCCCACACTAACAGAGTGCCCTATACCAACCTTCAAGAGCATAACATGGCCACTGCTCCATTGTGTCTCCCAAATTTCCCACAGATGTGTCCTGTGGTCAGTCCAAACCCGGAGCCATATAGAAAAGGGATTTGTGGGAATCATGGTTGAGCCTAGGTAGGTTAGTATGTTTCAAATCAACGGTGTGAAAGGTAAGCATTTATTAAGTGCTTGCTATGCATTGTGGACCCCCGCTCCGTTACCTCATTCAGTCGCCTTGTGATTATGTCTGTTTCACAGGCAAGGAAACCACAGCTCAGGATGACAGACCTTCCCAAACCATGTAGCTACTCCAAAAAAGACACACAAATGGCCAGTAGGAGCGTGAGAAGATGCCCCGTGTCCTTATCCATTAGAGACAGGCAAATCAAAACCACAGTGAGAGGCCTCTTCACACCCACTAGGATGGTTGTAATTAAAAAAAGAAAAAATAGATGGACAAACCCTGTATTTTTTTTTTATTTTTATTTTTATTTTTTTTTTATTTCTTTTCAGCGTAACAGAGTTCATAGTTTTACACCACACCCAGTGCTCCATGTAATGCGTGCCCTCCACAATACCCATCACCTGGCTCCCCCAACCTCCCACCCCCCGCCCCTTCAAAACCCTCAGGTTGTTTTTCAGAGTCCATAGTCTCTCATGGTTCATCTCCCCACCAAGTTCCCTCAACTCCCTTCTCCTCTCCATCTCCCCATGTCCTCCGTGTTATTTGTTATGCTCCACAAATAAGTGAAACCATATGATAATTGACTCTCTCTGCTTGACTTATTTCACTCAGCATAATCTCTTCCAGCCCCGTCCATGTTGCTACAAAAGTCTGGTATTCATCCTTTCTGATGGAGGCATAATACTCCATGGT